>CM033469.1:410909154-411103736 GCA_019447015.1 Hymenochirus boettgeri | reverse complement strand
TGGTAAATGGTAATATTTATATATTGTATGGTAAATGGTAATATTTAGATATTGTATGGTAAATGTGATATGTATATATTGTATGAAATGGTCAGATTATATATGTATTGTATGGTCGTCTTCTGCTAATATTTAGATATTTTGTAATGGGTAAATTGGATATTGAATATGTAATGGTAATGTTATTCTGGTAAAATGGTAATTTTAAATTGTATGGTAAATGGCATATATATTGATGTATTAGTATATTTATTGTATGGTAAATGGTAATATTTATAATTGTATGGTAAATGAATATGTTAGATATTGTATGGGAAATGGTAATATTTAGATATGTATGGAAAATGGTAAATTAGATATCGTATTGTAAATGGTAAATTTAATATTGTATGTAAATGGTAATATTAGAATGTATGGTAAATGGTAATATTTATATATGTATGGTAAATGGTAATATTTAATATTGTATGGTAAATGTGATATTTAATATTGTGGGTAAATGGTAATATTTTATATTGTATGGTAAATGGTAATATTTAGTATTGTATGGTAAATGGTGACATTTAGATATTGTATGGTAAATGGATTTATAGTTTATGGTAAGTATTGTATGGTAAATGGTAATGTTTATATATGTATGGTAAATGGTAATATTTTATATTGTATGGTAAATGGAATATTTAGATATTGGTATGTAATGGTAATATTAGATATTGTATGCGCTAAATGGTAATATTTAGATATTGTATGGTAAATGGTAATATTTAGATATTGTATGGTAAATGGGATATTTAATATTGTATGGTAAATGGTAATATGTATATTGTATGGTAAATGGAATAATTTAGATATTGTATGGTAAATGGTGCTTATTTGATATGTCTGGGAATGGTAAGATTTAGATAGTATTGTAAATGGTAAATTTAATATTGTATGGTAAATGGTAATATTAGAATTGTATGGTAAATGGTAATATTTATATTATGTGATGGTAAATTGGTAGTAGTATATTAGATATTGTATGGTAAATGTATATTTAGATATTGGTTGGTAAATGGTAATATTTGTATATTGTATGGTAAATGGTAATATTAGTATTGTATGGTACATGGTAAGATTTAGATAGTATGGTAAATGGTAAGTTATAATTGTATGGTAAATGGTAATTAGTTTATATATTGTATGGTAAATGGTAATATTTAATATTGTATGGTAAATGGAATATTTAGATATTGTATGGTAAATGGTAATATTTAGATATTGTATGGTAAATGGTAATATTTAGATATTGTATGGTAAATGGTAATATTTATGTTCATTATTTAGCTCCAGATCATCTTTGCAGACACTAAATAAAATATTTTGCTCTATATACCACATTACGCATACACACCCTATTATTTGTGTGCGATCTATATTAACGTGTCCAGGCCTATTGAGTTATGAGCGCAGCTTGGATAGGATAGGTACGTAACCCCTAGACCTCCAGATCTGAAAATTACAACATTCCCAGGCTCCCAGCATTTCCTAGCTGCAAAGTGCTTGTAAAGAATGGCTGATGGGTGTAGTTTTCAGATATCTGTAGATCTACTTGCGACCTGTCCTTGGCTTAGAGGGAACATTGGTCGGGTGGGATTGGGGGACTATACTTTGTACCTTGTAGACAGTGATGCTGAAAGGGGATCAGTGCCCATAGAAGAGCTGCCAACCTCGTTGTGCTGCCATTGGTTACTTTGACAGGTTCCTTTTACCTGCCCCTGCTTGTGAAATGGCATTATTATAAAGACCAATTTTAAATTAGTGAATAAAAAAGCAAGGCAACATTGAGTTTTATTTTTCATACAGCAGCTTGTGTAAAAAAAATTAGCCCACAACCAAAATGTAACCAACCCACAGAGAGTCCGAAATATATATTGGATATGTAAATGGCAATTTATATTTGTATGGTAATGGTAATATTTATTATTGTTATGGGTAAATGGTAATTTTATATATTTTTGGTAAATGGGCAATATTTATCTATTTAGTTGTATCGGTACTATTATATTCTGTCTGTATGGTAACATACTTATCTACCTTGTATGGTAAAGGTATATTTTCTATTTGGTCCTGGTCCGGTCCTTTTTCTCTTTGTCTGTATGCCCGGTCATATTTATATCTTTTGTCTGGTACCCCATGGTCCTCTATCCTCTTGGTCTGGTCCCTGGTGATCTTTCTCTCTTGTCTGTTCCCTGGTCTCTCTTTCTCTTTGTCCTGGTCCCCCCCTGGGTTCCCCCCCCCCTCTTTCTCTCCTTGTATGGTCCCCTGGTGCTCTTTCCTTCTATGTCTGTCCTGGTGGCTCTTCTCTTTGTCTGGTCCCTGTCCTCTTTCTCTCTTAGTACTTGATCCCTGGTCCTCTTTCTCTCTTGTCTTGGTCCCACTGGTCCTCTTTCTCTCTTGTTGGGTCCCTGGTCTCTTTCTCTCTTGTCTGGTCCCTGTGCTCCTTTCTTCTTGTCTGGTCCCTGGTCCTCTCTTCATCGTCTGTCTGGTCCCTGGCCTCTTCTCTTTGTCTGGTCCCTGGTCTCTTTCGCTCTTGTCTGGTCCCTGGTCCTCTTTCCGCCTCCTTGTCTGGTCCTGGTCCTTTCGCTCTGTCTGGTCCCTGGGTCCTCTTTCGCTCTTGTCTGGTCCCATCGGTCCCTCTTGTCTCTCTTTTTTCTGGTCCTGGCCTCTTCGCTCTTGTCTGTCCCCTGGTCCTCTTTCGCTTTGTCTGGTCCCTGGTCCTTTTCTCTCTTGTCCTGGGTCCCGGGTCCTCTTTCGCTCTTGTCTGGTCCCTGGTCCTCTTTCGCTCTTGTCTGGTCCTGGTCCTGTTTTCCTCTTCTTGTCTGGTCCCCTGGTCCTGTTTCTCTCTTGTTGGTCCCTGGTCCTCTTTCTTCTTTGTCTGGTCCCTGGTCCTCTTTCGCTCTTGGTCTGGTCCCTGGTCCTCTTTCGCTTTGTCTGGTCCCTGGTCCCTCTTTCGCTCTTGTCTGGTCCCTGTCTCTTTTCGCTCTTGGTCTGGTCCCTTGTCTGGTCCCTGGTCCTCTTTCGCTATTGTCTGGTCCCTTGTCTGGTCCCTGGTCCTCTTTCGCTCTTGTCTGGTCCTCTGTCCTCTTTCTCTCTTGTCTGGTCCCTGGTCCTCTTTCTCTCTGGTCTGGTCCCCTGGTCCTCTTTCTCTCTTGTCTGGTCCCTGGTCCTCTTTCGCTCTGTCTGTGCCTGGTCCTCTTTCGCTCTGTTTGGGTCCCTGGTGCGCTTGCTCTTGTCTGGTCCCTGGTCCTCTTTCTTCTTGTCTGGTCCCTGGTCACTCTTTCTCTTGCCGGTCCCTGGTCTCTTTCTCTATACTTGTTTGGTCCCTGGTCCTCTTTCTCTCTTGTCTGGTCCCTGGTCTATTTCCTCTCTTGTTTGGTCCCTGGTCCTCTTTCCTCTTTTGGTCCTGGTCCTCTTTCCTCTGGTCTGGTCCCTGTCCTTTTCTCTCTTGTCTGGTCCCTGGTCCTTTTCTCTCTTGTCTGTCCTGGTCCTCTTTCCTCTTTGTCTGGCTCCCTTGTTGGTCCTGGTTCTTGCGCTCTGTCTGGTACCTTGTCTGGTCCTCCCTGATCGTCTTCTGTCTCTTGCTCTTGTCTGGTCCCTGGTCCTCTTTCGCTCTTGTCTGGTCCCTGGTCCTCTTTCCGCTTTGTCCTGTCCTGGTCCTCTTTCTCTCTTGTCTGAGCCTGGTCCTCTTTCGCTCTTTGTCTGGTCCCTCGTCTCTTTCTCTCTTGTCTGGTCCCTGGTCCTCTTCGCTCTTGTCTGGTCCCTTGTATTGTCCTGGTCCCTGGTCCTCTTTCGTCTCCTTGTCCAGGTCCCTTGCGTCCTTCTGGTCTCTCTCTTGTCTGGTCCCTTGTCCTGGTCCTGGTCCTCTTTCTCTCTTGTCTGGGTCCCTTGGCCTCTTTCTCTTGTCACGTTCCTGTCCTTCCTCTTGTCTGGTCCCTGGTCCTCTTTCTCTCTTGTCTGGTTCCCCAGGTCCGCTTTCGCTCTTGTCTGGTCCTGGTCCTCTTCGCTCTGTCTGGTCCCTGGTCCTCTTTTCGCTCTTGTCTGGTACCTGGTCTCTTTCTCTCTTGTCTGGTCCTCTGTCCCTCTTTCGCTCTGTCGGTCCCTGGTCCTTTTCGCTCTTGGTCGGTCCTGGTCCTCTTTCCTCTTGTCTGTCCCTGGTCTCTTTCGCTCTTGTTCTGGTCCTGGTCCCTCTTTCTCTCTTGTCTGGTCCCTGGTCCTCTTTCTCTCCTTGTCTGGTCCTGTCCTCTTCGCTCTTGTCTGGTCCGGTCCTCTTCGCTCTTGTCCTGTTGGTCCCTGTGTCCCTTCCTCTTCGCTCTTGTCTGGTCCCTGGTCCGCTTATCGCTCTTGTTGGTCCTGGTCCTCTTTCTCTCTTGTCTGGTCCCTCGGTCCCTCTTTCTCTTTGTCCTGGTCCCTGGTCCTCTTTCTCTCTTGTCTGGTCCCTGGTCTCTTTCTCTCTTGTCTGGTCCCTGGGTCCTCTTTCTCTCTTGCTCTGGTCCCGGTCCTCTTCTCTCTTGTCCTGGTCCCTGGTCCTCTTTCTCTCTTGTCTGGTCCCTGGTCCTCTTTCTCTCTTGTCTGGTCCCTGGTCCTCTTTCTCTCTTGTCTGGTCCCTGGTCCTTTTCCTCTCTTGTCTGCGTCACTGGTCATCTTTCGCTCTGTCTGGTCCCTGGTCCTCTTTTCGCTCTGTCTGGTCCTGGTCCTTTTCGCTGGTCATTTTCGGTCTCTGGTCTCTATGTCGCTCTTGTCGGTCCTGGTCCTCTTTCGCTCTTGGTCTGGTCCCTGGTCTCCTTTCGCTCTTGTCTGGTCCCTGGTCCTCTTTCGCTCTTGCTCTGGTCCCTGTGTCTACTCTTCTCTTGGTCTGGTCCCTGGTCCTCTTTTACTCTTGTTCGTCCCCTGGTCTCTTCGCTCTTGTCTGGTCCCTGCTCTCTTTCTCTCTTGTCTGGTCATGTCCTCTTTCTTTTCCTGGTCCTGGTCCCTTTCGCTATTGTTGGCCTGGTCCTCTTTCTCTCTTGTCTGTCCCTGGTCCTCTTTCTCTCTTGTCTGGTCCCTGGTCCTTTCTCTCTTGTCGTCCTAGGCCTCTTTCCTTTGTCTGGTCCCTGGTCCTCTTTCGCTCTTGTCTGGCCCTGCTCCTCTTTCGCTCTTGTCTGGTCCCCTGGTCCTATTCGCTCTTGTCTGGCCCTGGTCCTCTTCGCTCTTGTCTGGCCCTGGTCTCTTTCTCTCGTCTCGGTACCTGGTCCTCTTCGCTCTTGTCTGGTCCCTGGTCCTCTTCTGTCTTGTCTGGTCCCTGGTCCTCTTTCGCTCTATGTCTGGTCCTGGTCCCTCTTTTCGCCTCTTGTCTGGTCCCTGGTCCTCTTTCGCTCTTTGTCTGTGTCCCTGTTCCTCTTTCGCTCTTGTCTGGTCCTGGTCCTCTTTCTCTCTTGTCTGGTCCCACTGGTCCTCTTTCGCTCTGTCTGGTAACTGCCTCGTGCATGGTACTCTTTCTCGTCTTGTCTGGTATCTTGGTTGATTTAGCATTTGTCTGGTCCCTGATTGTCGTTTTTCTTTTCTATTCTACTTCGACATCTTGTCTGATACCTGACCTCTTCCCTCCTTTCTGTCTGGTCTGTGTTCGATCTTGTCGGTCCCAGGCCTATTTTGTTTCCCTCTTGATCCGCTTTAGGTACGCCCCTAGACCTCCCTCTTTTGCTTACTTACCGCACTCACCTTTTGTGCGTCTATTTACGGTCCGGCTTTGAGTTTGCGCGCGCTTGTGGATGGTACGTACCCCGCCTCCGTCTGTACAACATCCCCCCAGCATTTCCTGCTGCAAGTGCTTGTGTGCTGATGGGTGTAGTTTTCAGATATCTGTAGATCTACTTGCGACCTGTCCTTGGCTTAAGGGAACATTGGTCGGGTGGGATTGGGGGACTATACTTTGTACCTTGTAGACAGTGATGCTGAAAGGGGATCAGTGCCCATAGAAGAGCTGCCAACTCTTGTGCTGCCATTGGTTACTTTGACAGGTTCCTTTTACCTGCCCTGCTTGTAAATGGCATTATTATAAAGACCAATTTTAAATTAGTGAATAAAAAAGCAAGGCAACATTGAGTTTTATTTTTCATACAGCAGCTTGTGTAAAAAAAATTAGCCCACAACCAAAATGTAACCAACCCACAGAGAGTCCGAAATTAGCCCACAACCAAAATGTAACCAACCCACAGAGAGTCCGAAATCAGCCCACAACCAAAATGTAACCAACCCACAGAGTCCGAAATCAGCCCACAACCAAAATGTAACCAACCACAGAGAGTCCGAAACTGCCCACAACCAAAATGTAACCAACCCACAGAGAGTCCGAAATTAGCCCACAACCAAATGTAACCAACCCACGAGAGTCCGAATTAGCCACAACCAAAATGTAACCAACCCACAGAGAGTCCGAAATTAGCCCACAACCAAAATGTAACCAACCCACAGAGTCCGAAATTAGCCCACAACCAAAATGTAACCAACCCACAGAGAGTCCGAAATTAGCCCACAACCAAAATGTAACCAACCCACAGAGAGTCCTAAATTAATCAGCCCACAACCAAAATGTAACCAACCCACAGAGAGTCCGAAATCAGCCCACAACCAAAATGTAACCAACCCACAGAGAGTCCGAAATCAGCCCACAACCAAAATGTAACCAACCCACAGAGAGTCCGAAATTAGCCCACAACCAAAATGTAACCAACCCACAGAGAGTCCGAAATTAGCCCACAACCAAAATGTAACCAACCCACAGAGAGTCCGAAATCAGCCCACAACCAAAATGAAAACAACCCACAGAGAGTCCGAAATTAGCCCACAACCAAAATGTAACCAACCACAGAGTCCAAATTAACCACAACTAAAGTAACCAACCCACAGAGACTCCGAAACAGCCACAACCAAAATGTAACCAACCCACAGAGAGTCCGAAATTAACCCACAACCAAAATGTAACCAACCCACAGAGAGTCCGAAATTAGCCCACAACCAAAATGTAACCAAACCACAGAGAGTCCGAAATTAACCCACAACCAAAATGTAACCAACCCACAGAGAGTCCGAAATTAGCCCACAACCAAAAGTAACAACACAGAGAGTCAAGAAATAGCCCACAACCCAAAATGTAACCAAAACACAGAGAGTCCAAATAACCACAACAAAATGTAACAACCCACAGAGAGCCGAAATAGCCAACAACACAAAATGTAACCAACCCACAGAGAGTCCGAAATAGCCCCAACAAAATGTAACCAACCCACAGAGAGTCCGAATTAGCCACAAAACCAAAATGTAACCAACCCACAGAGAGTCTTGAATAGCCCACAACCAAAATGTAACCAACCCACAGAGAGTTGAAATTAACCACAACCCAAAATGAAAAACCCACAGAGATCTGAAATAACCCACAAACAAAATGGAACCAACCCACAGAGAGTCGAAAAGCCACAACCAAAATGTAAACCAAACCACAGAGAGTCCGAAATTGAGCCCACAACCAAAATGTAAACAAACACAGAGAGTCCGAAATTAGCACAACAAAAAATGAACCAACCCACAGAGAGTCCGAAATAGCCCACACCACAAATGTAACCAACCCACAGAGAGTCCGAAATTAGCCCACAACCAAAATGTAACCAACCCACAGAGAGTCCGAAATTAGCCCACAACCAAAATGTAACCAACCCACAGAGAGTCTGAAATCAGCCCACAACCAAAATGTAACCAACCCACAGAGAGTCTGAAATTAACCCACAACCAAAATGTAACCAACCCACAGAGAGTCTGAAATTAACCCACAACCAAAATGTAACCAACCCACAGAGAGTCTGAAATGAGCCCACAACCAAAATGTAACCAACCCACAGAGAGTCCGAAATGAGCCCACAACCAAAATGTAACCAACCCACAGAGAGTCCGAAATTAGCCCACAACCAAAATGTAACCAACCCACAGAGAGTCCGAAATGAGCCCACAACCAAAATGTAACCAACCCACACCACATATCTTCCGAACTGATCCCACAAACCAAAAATGTACCACAACCCCAGAGAGTCCGAAATTAGCCCACAACCAAAATGTAACCAACCCACAGAGAGTCCGAAATAGGAAATAAATAACACCCAGGATGCGTGGCACAGAAGCAGGTACACGGTGCATTTTCATGATAGATTTCCTATAACGGAGGCTGATTCATTTTAACAGTCCAAACACGGACTACAATTATCCAAAAGGCACGGTGATTAATTCCTAGTAATGAAACATTAATCAAACCCACTATGTGTATCAATTTATTTTACACATATAAATTCAACATATGGATTCAGCTAAATTGCCAGGAGGGTGTACGTGACGTCCAATCTCTGCGTATACGCCATCATATACAGATGTGTGATCTTTATGTCAGAGCCGGATTCTGACTACAGATTGCACTTGCTAATAGTAAAAATGATTGTTCATTTTTCTTTAATCTTCATTATTTTGTTAGTGTGTAAAACTCTCAAGGGCTCGAACTATTCCCTAGTCAGTCAATGAATGGAAATGTTCCCAGAAATATCAATTTATCAATCAATCATTGCAAGGTTATCGGGGCTAGAACAAACAGCCAATCAAAGCATTACAATGCTCCCTGGTGCATACTAATTCGGTGCATTTAAATGTTTACAGGTAGTGGATGTAGCCAATTGAAATGTAGGGCCCTATTTATAAAGAAATCTCTATCGTTATCGGAATAATAGATAATAGTAGATTTACGATGGCGAAATTGCAGAATAGTGTTCGCTATCGTAAAATAGCGTTCGCTATCGTAAAATGCTATTGTAGAATAACGGTCGATATCGGCGAATACTGACCGTTATTGTCGATAGCGAACTTTATTCTATGATAGTGTTCGCAATTTTACGATAGTGGTCGCTATTTTACAATAGTGTTCGCTATTTTACGATAGTGAATCCACGATGGTGAAATCGTAAAATAGCGATCGCTATTTTTCTGATAATGATTTTTTATAAATAGGGCCCTTAGTAACATTGAAAGTGGCGTGAACGAGTAACGAACTAGGAGCACTAGAAGGTGAATCAAATGATTTCTGTATAGAGTCAACTCCGTATGTAAATAGCAATAAGCTGTTGAAGGTTATTAAACTAATTTCATGTTTTGAACTGGGTCTATTTCGCTATTTACCTTCAGGCCCTCGCTCGTTCTGAGAAGGGTTTTATACCTCGGCGACTATTCCTTTTTAATAAAAAAAAAGCTTATATAGCGTCCTACAAGATGGCCAGGCTGTGTGATCAGACCATTACATTTGTACGGCTTACAAAGTTCTACACTGCTTTCCCTTTATGGTGGGATTGTCTATTTTAACTGCATTCTATTGCACATCATGACCCCATTTAGAAGCCAAGATCTACTCAGTACTGCGGTGTTTAAACGAGCCACCGAGGCATGTGGAACCAATGCGATTCTTGGATACGAGTTCCGAACGGCCCCCGATGTCCTCAACGCAGAATAATAGTCTCTTTTAAGATCTGGTCTCAGGCCATCTTTTCTAATGAGTATAGTGAGACGATCAAAGGACCAGCTCACCATCTGCCTGAAGAAAACAATCGTAATATCACTCGCATGATTGCATCTGGCACGACGAGCCCTGGCTAAGGAATGCAAAATGTTGGGAATGATTAAAAAGTCTTCAAATGACTACAATGGGCTGGCACACATGGGGTTAACCCTTCATGTCCAAGTACTTCCTAACAATATCTTGATACATATTCAATTACGTGGCATATTTATAAAGGTTTGTTCATTTCATCAGTTTATTCTCCCAGCGCCAAATGGTGTAGTAAAGTCCAAAGTCTTATATGAGTTGCTGCAAACCAGACTAAGACAGTCACTCGAAATCCCAAAGGTACAAAGTTACATGCAGGTTGTGCAGAGTACTCATATACATGTAAAAATCCCAAATGTTACAAGTTACATGCAGGTTGTGCAGAGTACTCATATACATGTAAAAATCCCAAATGTTACAAAGTTACATGCAGGTTGTGCAGAGTACTCATATACATGTAAAAAAAAACCAAATGTTACAAAGTTACATACAGGTTGTGCAGAGTACTCATATACATGTAAATACCCCAAATGTTACAAAGTTATACAGGTTGTGCAGAGTACTCATATACATGTAAAAAACCCAAATGTTACAAAGTTACATGCAGGTTGTGCAGAGTACTCATATACATGTAAAAATCCCAAATGTTACAAAGTTACATACAGGTTGTGCAGAGTACTCATATACATGTAAAAACCCCAAATATTACAAAGTTACATGAAGTGTTGTGCAGAGTCTACTCATACTACATGTAAAAACCCCAAATTACAAAGTTACATGCAGGTTGTGCAGAGTACTCATATACATGTAAAAAAAAAACCAAATGTTACAAAGTTACATGCAGGTTGTGCAGAGTACTCATGATAATGAAAAACCCAAATGTTACAAAGTTACATGCAGGTTGTGCAGAGTACTCATATACATGTATAAAAACCCAATGTTAACAGTTACATGCAGGTGTGTGCAGAGTACCATATACATGTAAAACCCCAAATTTACAAAGTTACATGCAGGTTGTGCAGAGTACTCATACATGTAAACCCCAAATATTACAAAGTTACATGCAGGTTGTGCAGAGTACTCATATACATGTAAACCCCCAAATGTTACAAAGTTACATGCAGGTTGTGCAGAGTACTCATATACATGTAAAACCCCAAATATTACAAAGTTACATGCAGGTTGTGCAGAGTACTCATATACATGTAAAAAATCCAAATGTTACAAAGTTACATGCAGGTTGTGCAGAGTACTCATATACATGTAAAAACCCAAATGTTACCAAAGTTACATGCAGGTTGTGCAGAGTACTCATTACGATAAAAATCCCAAATGTTACAAAAGTTACATGCAGGTTGTGCAGAGTACTCATATACCATGTAAAACCCCAAAATACAAAGTTTACATGCCGGTTGTGCAGAGTACTCATATACATGTAAACCCCCAAATGATACAAAGTTACATGCAGGTTGTGCAGAGTACTATCTATACATGTAAAACCCCAAATATTACAAAGTTACATGCAGGTTGGAGAGTACTCATATACATGTAAAAACCCCAATGTTACAAAGTTAATGCAGGTTGTGCAGAGTAACTCAATACATGTAAAAACCCCAAATGTTACAAAGTTACATGCGGTTGTGCAGAGTACTCATATACATGAAACCCCAACCCAAATGTACAAAGTTACATGCAGGTTGTGAGAGTAATCAATACAGTAAAAAACCCCAAATGTTACAAAGTTACATGCAGGTTGTGCAGAGTACTCATATACATGTAAAACCCCAAATATTACAAAGTTACATGCAGGTTGTGCAGAGTACTCATATACATGTAAACCCCCAAATGTTACAAAGTTACATGCAGGTTGTGCAGAGTACTCATATACATGTAAAACCCCAAATATTACAAAGTTACATGCAGGTTGTGCAGAGTACTCATATACATGTAAAAACCCCAAATGTTACAAAGTTACATGAGGTTGTGCAGAGTACTCTATACATGTAAAAACCCCAATGTTACAAATAGTTACATGCAGGTTGTGCAGAGTACTCATATACATGTTAAAAATCCCAAATGTTTGACAAAGTTTACAGCAGGTTGTGCAGAGTACCATATTACATGTAAAACCCAATGTTACAAGTTACATGCGTTGTGCAGAGTTCTCATTACATGTAAAAACCCAAATGTTACAAAGTTACATGCAGGTTGTCAGAGTACTCATATACATGTAAAAACCCCCAAAATGTTAAAAAGTTACATGCAGGTTGTGCAGAGTCACATATACATGTAAAAAACCCCAAATGTTACAAAGGTTACATGACGGTTGTGCAGAGTACTCATACATGTAAAAAACCCCAAATGTTACAAAGTTACATGCAGGTTGTGCAGAGTACTCATAACATGTAAAAACCCCAAATGTTACAAAGTTACATCAGGTTGTGCAGGTACTCATATAACTGTAAAAAAACACCAAATGTTTACAAAGTTACATGCAGGTTGTGCAGAGTACTATATACATGTAAAAAACCCCAAATGTTACAAAGTTACATACAGGTTGGCGAGTACTCATAACATGTAAAAACCCCAAATGTCAAAGTTACATGCAGGTTGTGCAGAGTACTCATATACATGTAAAAACCCCAAATGTTACAAAGTTACATACAGGTTGTGCAGGAGTACTCATATACATGTAAAAAAAAAACCAAAGTTACAAAGTTACATACAGGTTGTGCAGATACTCATATACATGAAAAACCCAAAGATACAAAAGTTACATGCAGGTTGTGCAGAGTACTCATATACATGTAAAAACCCCAAATGTTACAAAGTTACATACAGGTTGTGCAGAGTACTCATATACATGTAAAAAAAAAAACCAAATGTTACAAAGTTACATGCAGGTTGTGCAGAGTACTCATATACATGTAAAACCCCAAATGTTACAAAGTTACATACAGGTTGTGCAGAGTACTCATATACATGTAAAAAAACCCAAATGTACAAAGTACATGCCAGGTTGTGCGAGTCCTCATATACATGTAAAACCCCAAAATTACAAAGTTACATGCAGGTTGTGCAGGTACTCCTATACATGTAAAACCCCAAATGTTACAAAGTTACATTGCAGGTTGTGGCAGTAGTTCATATACATGTAAAACCCCCAAATGTTAAAAGTTAAATTAGGTGTGCAGAGTACACA
Organism: Hymenochirus boettgeri; assembly: GCA_019447015.1. NCBI lineage: Eukaryota > Metazoa > Chordata > Amphibia > Anura > Pipidae > Hymenochirus > Hymenochirus boettgeri. The sequence goes on along the minus strand of CM033469.1, from coordinate 411,090,885 downwards.
TATACAGTAAAACCCCAAATGTTCAAAGTTACAGGTGCAGGTTGTGCAGAGTACTCAATACATGTAAAAACCCCAATGTTACAAAGTTACATGCAGGTTGCAGAGTACTCATATACATGTAAAAATCCAAAATGTTTACAAAGTTACATACAGGTTGTGCAGAGTACTCATATACAGGTAAAAAACCCAAATGTTACAAAGTTACATGGCAGGTGTGGCAGATACTCATTAATGTAAAACCCCAAATATTACAAAGTACATGCGGTTGTGCAGAGTACTCATATACATGTAAAAACCCCACATAGTTACAAAAGTTACATGCAGGTTGTGCAGAGTACTCATATAATGTAAAAAACCCAAATGTTACAAAGTTACATGCAGGTTGTGCGAGTACTCATATACATTTAAAATCCCAAATGTTACAAAGTACTACAGTTGTGCAGAGTACTCATATACAGTAAAAACCCCCAAATGTACAAAGTACATGCAGGTTGTGCAGAGTACTCATATACATGTAAAAATCCCAAATGTTACAAAGTTACATACAGGTTGTGCAGAGTACTCATATACATGTAAAAACCCCAAATGTTACAAAGTTACATGCAGGTTGTGCAGAGTAATCATATACATGTAAAAACCCCAAATGTTACAAAGTTACATGCAGGTTGTGCAGAGTACTCATATACATGTAAAAATCCCAAATGTTACAAAGTTACACGCAAGTTGTGCAGAGTACTCATATACATGTAAAAACCCCCAAAATAAAAAACAATTGTCATGATCAAGGTAAGTATCAATTTGAATCAATAAAAATATCTGGTATATTAACAAGCAAAAAAAAAAAATTTCTCCCGCGTTTTCGTCAAATTTGAACTTAACGAAATTTATAAAGTGGCGATAATCGCGACGAAAAGTCATCATCGCTGCAATCACCAATTAGCTAGTCATTAGCTTGATCGTATTTATAAAACGGCAATAAGCGTCTGCTTGCGTTAAGTGTTGAAAACCGTTAAGTGCCCCTTATATCTAGGCTGCTAGTGAGTCCTGTAAAGGTGTCAGTACAATGTTTCTCTATACTAATAAGGGTCCAGGGGGGTGTTAGACTATTTTTGAATATCGCCATATTGAGTTACGTCCCATATTGCAGCAAAAAGAGAAGAAACTACTTTTTTTTTTTGCCACGAAAATGATCGGCTTTATAAATACGCTGAAAATACCGATCTTTGCCATGCCAATGGGCACCGCTAATAAAATGGCGATATTAGCGAACCTTTATAAATATCCCCCTTAGTCTTCCAGATCTAGTAGGGGTGTAAAGGGTTAAATGGTTTGGATTTTTCTGTTTCTGAACTGAAGAGATGTCAAAAGGATTAATATAATGAGCAAAGGATGTATAATGTTCAGTAGACGTGTTTAGATATTATGAAAGTGCAATGCACATAAGACTCTGCCCCAAAGAGCTTACAATCTAAGTGCAAAACAGTTGGGAGTAAGAATGAGTCTCCCTATATCTAAAGGCTTTTCCATAGAGCTGATTTAACAGAATGAATGATACACTGAACTGGAAGACACAGCGTTAGTCTATAGTTCCACTGCATCCATTTGCCTGAGTCGGACGAACTAATGATCGAAAGCGATGCAATTTTTATTGCCCGATTGACCCATACACTGAAATATCGTCACCCAGCCTTAGTGTCAGAGGAGTGGGGTTAAACCATTCCAGGCTGCAGAGTCAGAGGGATACATTCATTCATTAACAAGATCTAGAGTTAAAGTCAAACACACATAAATCCTACTTGCTGCAAGGATAAGTGCAAGTTCATTAAATACATTCTGTATGGCTACACTGATACCATTGCAGCCTGCGCCATGTTTCTAATGAAAATTCTGACCAGCCTGACACCATGGGTATTTTATAAATGTTCAAACCTAAAAGGCAAAGGTGGAAACCCTAATAAGACAAGTGAAAGATACTATGGTATGACATAGTGCGGTGACATCACAAGAGTTCGGACAATGCTGATTTCATTCATCCTTTTACTGTTTTTAAACCAACAACGTTTCAATAAAACTTTTGTTTGTGCACTAATTAAATATCCTTGGGCCTCTGCTTTGCATCCACTAACTCGGTGTTGAATATTCTCTTTTAAATCAGGAGATTTAATATTCGGGAGGAGATGACTCTATCAAGGTGAGAAAGAAAGTCCGCGGCGGTGAGATGAAAGAATCTCCAGCGTTATTGATGTTATATTAAGGTTACAGCAATAAAGACACTTTTAGAACAAACTTTAGAATTTGGTCTATGGGTTGCGTGTACAGGTTTAAAGGGAAAGTACTGGCACATGGAGAGTATTGAGATGTGTATATTATCATTTCAATAGTGCTGGACATTCTTACAAAATCTTATATATTTACAGTAGCATGGCCCCATGAGTAGTGATGGCCCAGTTCGGATCCGCCGCGGATTTACCTCATTCGCGAACGGCGGATATCGCGGATTTTCCGGTTTTCCGCCTTCCGAACTTTTCCGAACCGTGTTTTCGAAAAATTTCGAAACGGGAAAATACGAGAAATCCTCGTAAATTCAAAATTTCGCAGATTTTTCGCGTTTTGGAGCAAGCCACATGTTCGGGTCCGTATTTCCGAAGAATCCTCGTAATTTCGCAGAATCCTCATATTTTCAAAGAATCTTTCATTTTCATAGGTTTTAATGGGTCCGCTCACGGATTTTCAATTTTTTTTTGAAAATTCGTGGATTCTCGAGCGGACCGGATTTTGCGAAGTTCGGACATCTGTACCCAAGAGCATGCAATCTACACCCAATATTAAAGGACTAAACCCATAAAAAAAAAAAATACTTGTCTTTATTATTTTATTTTAATCCCCTGTTGGATCACTTTAACAATTTATATTGTCCATGGCATGGAATGAGAGACCCATCAGTCCTGAGACTAACATCTCCAATGAATGTAGTAATTGTGTTCTGTCAGCTTCCTGCAATGGACCAGCCAATAGAATTACAGATTATCTTCTGTCGATGTTTAAATTGATACCTTACATCCAATGTCTGAACAAGAAGAATTTCCATACATATAGTAATATAATGTAGTAACGTAGAAGTAGAGGTTGAATAAAGACATCCATCCAGTTCAACCTTTTTACCATACCGTAATCAATTATATTTTATTGATTTCAGTGATTTTCCTATTATATCAGGACGTAATCAATTATATTTCAGTGATTTTCCTATTATATCAGGACTGATGGATTTGGCTGACATTCATACATTATATAATATACATAATATAATTATGTGTTTGGTGTATTGATAATTACTTAAATAAAAATAAGTAATAATGTTTTTATGAAAGGGTTTCCTGAGATATTACCGTATATACTCGAGTATAAACCGAGGTTTTTATACTTTAAAATTAACCTAAAATTACCTCGGTTTATAGTATATACGGTAACATATTTTCAAGGGTTTCATAAGGATAAAAAGGTTCTAGACTGGAGTTTACCATTGACATGGACAAAGGGTAAAATTAAACAATATGGCTGCCATCCCTTGGGATTAAAAAAAAAGAAGAATACCCAATAGCTGATTTATATTAATCTTCCCCGGCTTTACTGTGTACGGTGGATTCTATAGGGTTCCACGCACTCTCTGTGTTCCAACAAGGAAAATCGTTTTGGTTTTTCAGCATCAAGCCGACAACAGAGTTAATTAAGAAACCCAGTCTGCTTGCTGGAAACAACGTGGGTGTCCCTACTGTCATCCGAGTCATTGCCTGACACTGACAAGGAGAAGATGGATTTATCTTTCAAAGGCCTGGGACAGCGTACGCCACCCTCGATCCTCCGCGTCTCCCACATAGACAGGGAACTTTCTCCTAGATATGGTCACATGCCTGACTGATCCCCGGAACGGCGCGGAAAATGCTTTTCTCTGTTTGTTCACTTAAACTTTCTGAAATAAACACGTCTGTCACCCCATCAACCTGATCTGGAGAACAGCAAGATGAGGAGGATTTATTTATTTAGCATCTTACCAGACATGTTGGTTGCATGTTGGTTGGTACCAGTCTGGGCTCCTGGATACATAAAGGGTTATTCAATAAAAGTTCTTAAAATGGTGCTGATTTTGCCCCAACCAATCAGATCTTATTTAACATTTGAACTTTTATTGATAACCCTGATAGTTCATTAGATGATCATGCAGGAAGTTCACATTGTGTCTGTCTCTCAGTGGGCAGCATCTCGCTATATAGCGGAGCACATGTCATGCATCCTGCTACATAGGTAATCACGTCATGCATCCTGCTACATACAGTAGGTAATCACGTCATGCAGTGTCCTGCTACATACATAATCACATCATGCATCATCAAGCATCATGGTTTTTGGTGAACACATGTCACACAGCATGGGGAAGGGGGAACAAACAAATATTCCGTATTAAATGTCTGTGTGATGGGGAATATGATGGAAGACATATTCTCTCATTGGAATATGACTGTCAATCAGTGGTGAATTAGAATAAGGGGAGTCATCATCAGAAGTGTAATTACAAGAGGCTGAAGAGGGGTCCCCGAGTTCTTCTCCCTCTCACAGATACAGGACCCCTCCAACAGCCACTGTATAATGGAGAGTGGGGCCCCATTATAGTTTCACTGGGGGATACAATGAATTTGCCCCATCTCACCATAAGGGGTAAGAAACAGGTAATTGCTGTACATGACAAAACATATCAGGGAGATTCAATAAAAGTTCTTACCATTAAAAATGGTGCTAATTTTGCCCCAACCAATCAGATATTAGCTTCCAAATGTTAAATAAGATCTGGTTGGTTGAGGAAAAATTAGCACCATTTTTAAGGATAAGCACGGTTGTTCAATAAAAGTTCTTATCCTTTAAAATGGGGCTAATTTTGCCCTAACCAATCAGATCTTATTTAACATTTGAAAGCTAACATCTGATTGGTTGGGGCAAAATTAGCACCATTTTTACCGATAAGAACTTCTATTGAATCTCCCTGAAAGTCCATATAGTAAATAGATACCTAATTTCACCAACCTGATGTATGTGATGTGAATTCAAGGGGAAGGTAAGTAGTGATCTTTGGGACGTCAGCTCCATATTAAAGATTGTAGAATTCCCTACTGGATTTCTATAGCAACATTCTTCCGAAAACATCACCTGATTCTTCCCCCCATCACCGGAGATGACTTTATTGGCTTTATTCCCCCTGACCCTTTGTGCGTGGGACGTAATCACGCGATACGTGGCTACTTGTGCTCATTTGATGGTAATACTACACAATCAAGACAAACATAAACTACCGTAAAATGATTCGGAGAAATAATCCGAGGTTCCCGTTGATTTCATCTCTCAGTGAACTATTGCCTCTGTGTGTGAGTCATGCTCCACTTTTACTAGAATTTAGAATTTCCAAACAGGCCACTAAATCCCCAATCCAACCATGCGTGGGTTTGACCTTAACGTGACTTAATATTTTAATATTCATAAGATTCCTTTCTCACAGAGAAGAAAAACATTCAGGTCCCTCTCCCTGAATCCCGAGTTGCCCCACTTTAAAGCATTAGAGATTCGTTATCTGCTCGTGTGTGTGGCAGAGACAATGAAAGCTTTTCCAGTTTTAAATGGAATTTTTAACATTTAATATAAACATGAATACAAGATAATGTATCCCCTACTGTAAATTATAAGGATATTAGAAGTCACTGAGGAGTTCTGTGTCTATATAAAGGTACAAGGACACAGACTGAGTTATACAGGGAACTCTGGGTACCACTCATGTATTATAAGGGATAATGTATCCCCTACTGTAAATTATAAGGATATTAGAAGTCACTGAGGAGTTCTGTGTCTATATAAAGGTACAAGGACACAGACTGATTTATACAGGGAACTCTGGGTACCACTCACGTATTTTTTAATTTATCCCTAATGTAAACTAAACCGCTAGGCCTTTACTCCCAGGTCTTACCTAATTACTTACGGACCTACCCCCACCACAACCCAGTATTTGATCAATGGGAAGGCACAATCTACAAGGAGTGTATCTTCTGTTTGGTCAGTTCTGCAGTAGCCTGGGACTATGGCAGGAGAACCCAGAAAGTGGCATACGGTAGGTCCTCACCCTGGGTAGAATTAAGTGAGAAAGGGTTACAGGCAAAAGAAAGTGTGTGTGTGTATTATTAAAAGCACAATCAAATGAAATTGCCATTTAAATGCTGCCATGCTACATAACTTTTTCTGACATTAGATGTGATAGTTAGTAGAGGGGGGTAGCTAATACCACCTGTAATAATACAGAACTACAATGGGAGCCATAGTGACTGATGCCATAGATGATGTTAGCCAATCAAAACATATGCTGTAGTCTATATGCGGTCTCCCACAATCATGTGTGCGGTTTTGCACGTTTTTTTCAATGCGTTACTGTGCTCGCAGCTGTAACTTATCGCATCGCTATTCAACGCAACGCACAGTGGGATCAGGCCACATTGAATGGCTCTGCGTTATTGCATACTCTATGCGCTGCCGGCCATAGTGCGAATGAGCCCCTACACACAGGTTTTCATTATATGGTTAAATCTTTATTTTAAATTGAAGCTGTCCTGTATAGAAACTGTTGCGCCAAATCACAAATTGCTGTACATAAAGCACTTCCATAAATGAACGAGAGCGATAGTTCCACAATCAAACAGCAGGTGGCAGAGTTCTCCATAGAGCACACATTGAATCCTCAAGTAACAGATACACGGGGAGGCATTAATATAAGGATAGGGAAGACTCCGGATTTGAGGGATGTTCTGGGATTAAAGTTACCTTGGACAAGCTCATCTCCCATTTGTTCTTGTTAATCAGACTGAGACACATGTTGCAGTCATTGAGACGGATGTTTTTCCCTGTGTTTATCTAAATGATGAGCAGAAAGGAAATAGATATCCCAATTCTGTACGCCAAGAACCGCACTCTCTTCACTTTAACACCGTTAAATAGTAACACATCCTTTATGGTCCGTAGTTCTGACTGATACACACAGCCAGGTGATCTACGGTTTTTATAGCTTTTAATAACCTGCCGGGATTCTCATAATAACTACATGTTTACATAAGGTCATGGATGTCATGATGATGACATAGCTAAACACTGATTATAACTGATGACATAGCTAAACACTGATTATAACTGATGACATTGCTAAACACTGATTATAACTGATGACATAGCTAAACACTGATTATAAATGATAACTGATGACATAGCTAAACCCAAATCCTGAGCAAAGTTTTTTTTTTTTAAAAAAAATATCAACTGATGACATAGCTACACACTGATTATAACTGATGACATAGCTAATCACTGATTATAACTGACGACATAGCTAAACACTGATTATAACTGATGACATAGCTAGCACTGATTAAAACTGATGACATAGCTAGCACTGATTATAACTGATGACTTGCTAAACACTGATTATAACTGATGACAGGCTAAACACTGATTATAACTGATGACATAGCTAAACACTGATTATACTGATGAATAGCTAAACACTGATTATAACTGATGACTAGTGCTAACACTGATTATAACTGGATGACATATCTAAACACTGATAACTAATGACTAGCTAACACTGATTATAACTGATGAATAGCTAAACCTGATATAACTGATGACATAGCTAAACAATGATTATAACGATGACATAGCTAAACACTGATTATAACCGATGACAAGCTAAACACTGATTATAACCAGTGACATAGCTAAACACTGATATAACCGATGACATAGCTAGACACTGATTATAACCGATGACATAGCTAGACACTGATTATAACCGATGACATCTAAACACTGATTATAACGATGACATAGCTAAACACTGATTATAACCGATGACATAGCTAAACACACTGATTATAACACGATGACATAGCAAACACTGATTATAACTGATGACATAGCTAGACACTGATTATAACTGATGACATAGCTAAACACTGATTATAAACTGATTGACATAGCTAGACACTGATTATAACTGATGACACGCTAAAACCACTGATTAAAACTGATGACATAGCTAAACACTGATTATAAATGATGACATAGCTAGACACTGATTATAACTGATGACATAGCTAGACACTGATTATAACTGATGACATAGCTAAACACTGATTATAACTGATGACGTAGCTAAACACTGATTATAACTGATGACATAGCTAAACACTGATTATAAATGATGACGTAGCTAAACACTGATTATAAGATGAGACATAGCTAAACACCGATTATAAACTGATGATGTAGCAAACACTGTATAATTGATGACATAGCTAAACACTGATTATAACTGATGACGTAGCTAAACACTGATTATAACTGATGACGTAGCTAAACACTGATTATAACTGATGACGTAGCTAAACACTGATAATAAAGATATAATGTATTCATAGCTGTTATGTATTATAAGGAAATAAACTTTTAGTTTCTGCCTTCAGCCGTGTCCTCCTGGCTTTCTGAAGACACTTATTGTTAATTCGTTTTACATAATATTTATTTCTCTATCCAATAGCACATGCTCTAATAAAAACCAAAAATAGATGATAATGGAGATCACGGCAGTATATGGAAGAAAAATCTAATGTAAACATCCAGAATAACAAAACAGACCATTAGTCTCCAGTATCTGTAGTAAGGGTGCGCAAATCGATGTTAATTATTTTATGAGGCAATAAGGAAAGGCAAAGCCATCATTACAGATTCCTACAAATCAAATCACTCATCACTAAATAAAAAGGTTTATGAATGAACCATAGTCGGCAGAAGGGCAGAGAGCTTTGTACAGTAACTGGGTTATTATGGACAATTACCTTTAGAACAGCAAGGTTTTATTCTCTGGATATTCAATAATTATTGATTAACATGACATAGGGCTACTAGCCAATCAAAGCACTAGAATGCAATCATAGCATAAACAAACCGGCTAGCTCGAGTAGCCAATGAACCATTCAGCACTGATCAAGCTAGAGCAGGCATCCTATCAAGCATTAGAACATTACAATTTAGAAGCGACGTAACCAATCAAAGGGTTAGAATGATAATGACAAATTTAAATAAAAATAATCCCCTGTATTGCATATATAGACAAATACAACAGCCTCAGCCAATCACAAGGAGACTCGCAATTCACACAGGGGATGTTCAGGGATTTATTGACGACGTTAAATGTGTTTGGATAGATCGACATGGTGACAAACCACTGCTATTAGCATTGGGACCTATCGGGCCAATTTCTATCACGCAGTGTATGGCTGCATTGAACAATCCCTCTGTATAAAGAATATAGGGAATGATTGTTCCTGTGTGTTTGTGAGTCGTAAGTGTAAATGGGAAATGGAGTGAACTGGAATAAACACGTTACTGTACGATCAAGGCATGGATGGTTATAACCACAGCTGTCTGAATTCGGTAAGTGTAAACACGGTAAAGCTATGGAACTGTCTTCCAGTGGACGTGGTGATGGCAGGTTCATTGGTCAGTTTAATAAAAGCTGGATGATGTTTCTACAAACAAGGAATGTTACAAGTTACTGGTATTGATACATAAAGTAGAGTTGGGAAAGGGTTTGTACTGTGAGAACGGTTAAAAGCTATGGAACTGTCTTCCAGTGGACGTTGTTATGGCAGGTTCAATGGTCAGTTTAATAAAAAGCTGGATGGGTTTCTACAAACAAGGAATGTTACAAGTTACTGTATTGATACATAAAGTAGAGTTGGGAAAGGGTTTGTCACTGTGAGAACGGTAAAGCTATGGAACTGTCTTCCAGTGGAGTTGTTATGGCAGGTTCATTGGTCAGTTAATAAAAGCTGGATGAGTTTCTACAAACAAGGAATGTTACAAGTTACTGGTGATATACATAAAGTAGAGTTGGGAAAGGGTTTGTCACTGTGAGAACGGTAAAGCTATGGAACTGTCTTCCAGTGGACGTTGTTAATGGCAGGTTCATTGGTCAGTTTAATAAAAAGCTGGATGAGTTTCTACAAACAAGGATGTTACAAGTTACTGGTTGATACATAAGTAGAGTTGGGAAAGGGTTTGTCACTGTGAGAACGGTAAAGCTATGGAACTGTCTTCAGTGGACGTTGTTATGGCAGGTTCATTGGTCAGTTTAATAAAAAGCTGGATGGGTTTCTACAAACAAGGAATGTTACAAGTTACTGGTATTGATACATAAAGTAGAGTTGGGAAAGGGTTTGTCACGTGAGAACGGTAAAGCTATGGAACTGTCTTCCAGTGGACGTTGTTATGGCAGGTCATTGGTCAGTTTAATAAAAAGCTGATGAGTTTCTACAACAAGGAATGTTACAAGTTAATGGTATTGATACATAAAGTAGAGTTGGGAAAGGGGTTTTCACTGTGAGAACGGTAAAGCTATGGAACGGTCTTCCAGTGGACGTTGTTATGGCAGGTTCATGGTCAGTTTAATAAAAAAGTGGATGAGTTTCTACAACAAGGAATGTTACAAGTTATGGTATTGATACATAAAAGTAGAGTTGGGAAAGGGTTTGCACTGTGAGAACGGTAAAGCTATGGAACTGTCTCCAGTGGACGTTGTTATGGCAGGTTCATTGGTCAGTTTAAAAAAAGCTGGATGAGTTTCTACAAACAAGGAATGTTACAAGTACTGGTATTGATACATAAAGTAGAGTTGGGAAAAGGGTTGTCACTGTGAGAACGGTAAAGCTATGGAACTGTTCTCAGTGGACGTTGTTATGGCAGGTTCATTGGTCAGTTAATAAAAAGCTGGATGAGTTTCTACAAACAAGGAATGTTACAGTTACTGGGATTGATACATAAAGTAGAGTTGGGAAAGGGTTTGTCACTGTGAGAACGGTAAAAGCTATGGAACTGTCTTCCAGTGGACGTTGTTATGGCAGGTTCATTGTCAGTTTAATAAAAAGCTGGAGGTTTCTACAAACAAGAATGTTACAAGTTACTGGTATTGATACATAAAGGAGAGTTGGGAAAGGGGTTTGTCACTGTGAGAACGGTAAAGCTATGGAACTGTCTTCCAGTGGACGTTGTTATGGCAGGTTCATTGGTCAGTTTAATAAAAAGCTGGATGAGTTTCTACAAACAAGGAATGTTACAAGTTACTGGATTATACATAAGTAGAGTTGGGAAAGGGTTTGTCACTGTGAGAACAGTAAAGCTATGGAACTGTCTTCCAGTGGACGTTGTTATGGCAGGTTCATGGTTCAGTTTAATAAAAAGCTGGATGAGTTTCTACAAACAAGGAATGTTACAAGTTAATGGTATTGATACATAAAGTAGAGTTGGGAAAGGGTTTGTCACTGTGAGAACGGTAAAGCTATGGAACGTCTTCCGTGGACGTTGTTATGGCAGGTTCATTGGTCAGTTTAATAAAAAAGGTGGATGAGTTTCTACAAACAAGGAATGTTACAAGTTACTGGTATGATACATAAGAGTAGAGTGTGGAAAGGTTGTGTCACTGTGAGAACAGTAAAGCTATGGAACTGTCTTCCATGGACGTTGTTATGGCAGGTTCATTGGTCAGTTTAATAAAAAGCTGGATGAGTTTCTACAAACAAAAGGAATGTTACAAGTTACTGGTATGTGATACATAAAGTTAGAGTTGGGAAAGGGTTGTCACTGTGAGAACGGTAAAGCTATGGAACTGTCTTCCAGTGGACGTTGTATGGCAGGTTCATTGGTCAGTTTAATAAAAAGCTGGATGAGTTTCTACAAACAAGGAATGTTACAATTACTGGTATTGATACATAAAGTAGAGTTGGGAAAGGGTTTGTCACTGTGAGAACGGTAAAGCTATGGAACTGTCTCAGTGGAGTTGTTATGGCAGGTTCATTGGTCAGTTTAATAAAAAGCTGGATGAGTTTCTACAAACAAGGAATGTTACAAGTTACTGGTATTGATACATAAAGTAGAGTTGGGAAGGGTTTGTCACTGTGAGAACGGTAAAGCTATGGAACTGTTTCCAGTGGACGTTGTATGGCAGGTCATTGGTCAGTTAATAAAAAGCTGGATGGGTTTCTACAAACAAGGAATGTTACAAGTTACTGGTATTGATACATAAAGTAGAGTTGGGAAAGGGTTTGTCACTGTGAGAACGGTAAAGCTATGGAACTGTTTCCAGTGGACGTGTATGGCAGGTTCATTGGTCAGTTTAATAAAAGCTGGATGAGGTTTCACAAACAAGGAATGTTACAAGTTACTGGTATTGATACATAAAGTAGAGTTGGGAAAGGGTTTGTCACTGTGAGAACGGTAAAGCTATGGAACTGTCTTCCAGTGGACGTTGTTATGGCAGGTTCATTGGTCAGTTTAAAAAAGACTGGATGAGTTTCTACAAACAAGGAATGTTACAAGTTACTGGTATTGATACATAAAGTAGAGTTGGGAAGGGTTTGTCACTGTGAGAAGGTAAAGCTATGGAACTGTCTCCAGTGGACGTTGTTATGGCAGGTTCATTGGTCAGTTTAAAAAAGCTGGATGAGTTTCTACAAACAAGGAATGTTACAAGTTACTGGTATTGATACATAAAGTAGAGTTGGGAAAGGGTTTTGTCACTGTGAGAACGGTAAAGCTATGGAACTGTCTTCCAGTGGACGTTGTTATGGCAGGTTCATTGGTCAGTTAATAAAAGCTGGATGAGTTTCTACAAACAAGGAAGTGTTACAAGTTACTGGTATTGATACATAAAGTAGAGTTGGGAAAGGGTTTGTCACTGTGAGAACGGAAAGCTATGGAACTGTCTTCCAGTGGACGTTGTTATGGCAGGTTCATTGGTCAGTTTAAAAAAAGTGGATGAGTTTCTCAAACAAGGAATGTTACAAGTTACTGGTATGATACATAAAGTAGAGTTGGGAAGGGTTTGTCACTGTGAGAACGGTAAAGCTATGGAACGTCTTCCAGTGGACGTTGTTATGGCAGGTTCATGGTCAGTTTAATAAAAAGCTGGATGAGTTTCTACAAACAAGGAATGTTACAAGTTACTGGTATTGAACATAAGTAGAGTTGGAAAGGGTTTGTCACTGTGAGAACGGTAAAGCTATGGAACTGTCTTAGTGGACGTTGTTATGGCAGGTTCATTGGTCAGTTTAATAAAAAGCTGGATGAGTTTTACAACAAGGAATGTTACAAGTTACTGGTATTGATAAATAAGTAGAGTTGGGAAAGGGTTTGTCACTGTGAGAACGGTAAAGCTATGGAACTGTCTTCCAGTGGACGTTGTTGGCAGGGTCATTGGTCAGTTTAATAAAAAGCTGGATGAGTTTCTACAACAAGGAATGTTACAAGGTAATGGGATTGATACATAAAGTAGAGTTGGGAAAGGGTTTGTCACTGTGAGAACGGTAAAGCTATGGAACTGTCTTCCAGTGGACGTGTTATGGCAGGTTCATTGGTCAGTTTAATAAAAAGCGGATGAGTTCTTACAAACAAGGAATGTTACAAGTTACTGGTATTGATACATAAAGTAGAGTTGGGAAAGGGTTTGTCACTGTGAGAACGGTAAAGCTATGGAACTGTCTTCCAGTGGACGTTGTTGGCAGGTTCATTGGTCAGTTTAATAAAAAGCTGGATGAGTTTCTACAAACAAGGAATGTTACAAGTTACTGGTATTGATACATAAAGTAGAGTTGGGAAAGGGTTTGTCACTGTGAGAACGTAAAGCTATGGAAATGTCTTCCAGTGGACGTTGTTATGGCAGGTTCATTGGTCAGTTTAATAAAAGCTGGATGAGGTTCTACAAACAAGGAATGTTACAAGTTACTGTATTGATACATAAAGTAGAGTTGGGAAAGGGTTTGTCACTGTGAGAACGGTAAAGCTATGGAACTGTCTTCCAGGGGCGTTGTTATGGCAGGTTCATGGTCAGTTTAATAAAAAGTGGATGAGTTTCACAAACAAGGAATGTTACAAGTTACTGGTATTGATACATAAAGTAGAGTTGGGAAAGGGTTTGTCACTGTGAGAACGGTAAAGCTATGGAAACTGTCTTCCAGTGGACGTTGTTATGGCAGGTTCATTGGTCAGTTTAATAAAAGTGGATGAGTTTCTACAAACAAGGAATGTTACAGTTACTGGTATTGAACATAAAGTAGAGTTGGGAAAGGGTTTGTCAATGTGAGAACGGTAAGCTATGGAACGTCTTCCAGGGGACGTTGTTATGGCAGGTTCATTGGTCAGTTAATAAAAAGCGGATGAGTTTCTACAAACAAGGAATGTTACAAGTTACTGGTATGATACATAAGTAGAGTTGGGAAAGGGTTTGTCACTGTGAGAAAGGTAAAGCTATGGAACTGTCTTCCAGTGGACGTTGTATGGCAGGTTTATTGGTCAGTTTAAAAAAAGCTGATGAGTTTCTACAAACAAGGAATGTTACAAGTTACTGGTATTGATACATAAGAGAGTTGGGAAAGGGTTTTCACTGTGAGAACGGTTAAAGCTATGGAACTTTGTATCAATACCAGTGGACGTTGTTATGGCAGGTTCATTGGTCAGTTTAATAAAAAGCTGGATGAGTTTCTACAAACAAGGAATGTTACAAGTTACTGGTATTGATACATAAAGTAGAGTTGGGAAAGGGTTTGTCACTGTGAGAACGGTAAAGCTATGGAACTGTCTTCCAGTGGACGTTGTTATGGCAGGTTCATTGGTCAGTTTAATAAAAAGCTGGATGAGTTTCTACAAACAGGAATGTACAAGTTACTGGTATTGATACATAAGTAGAGTTGGGAAAGGGTTTGTCACTGTGAGAACGTAAAGCTATGGAACTGTCTTCCAGTGGACGTTGTTTTGGCAGGTTCATTGGTCCGTTTAAAAAAAGCTGGATGAGTTTCTAAACAAGGAATGTTACAAGTTACTGGTATTGATACATAAAGTAGGTTGGGAAAGGGTTTGTCACTGTGAGAACGGTAAAGCTATGGAACTGTCTTCCAGTGGACGTGTTTATGGCAGGTTCATTGGTCAGTTTAATAAAAGCTGGATGAGTTTCTGCAAACAAGGAATTTACAATTACTGGTATTGATACATAAAGTAGAGTTGGGAAAGGGTTTTGTCACTGTGAGAACGGTAAAGCTATGGAACTGTCTTCCAGTGGACGTTGTAATGGCAGGTTCATTGGTCAGTTTAATAAAAGCTGGAGGGTTTACAAACAAGGAATGTTACAAGTTACTGGTATGATACATAAAGTAGAGTTGAAAGGGTTTGTCACTGTGAGAACGGTAAAGCTATGGAACTGTCTTCCAGTGGGCGTAGGTTTGGCAGGTTCATGGTCAGTTTAATAAAAAGCTGGATGAGTTTCTACAAACAAGGAATGTTACAAGTTATGGTATTGATACATAAAGTAGAGTTGGGAAAGGGTTTGTCACTGTGAGACGGTTAAAGCTATGGAATCTTCTCAGTGGACGTTGTTATGGCAGGTTCATTGGTCAGTATATAAAAAGCTGGATGAGTTTCTACAAACAAGGAATGTTACGAGTTACTGGTATTGATACATAAAGTAGAGTTGGGAAAGGGTTTGTCACTGTGAGAACGGTAAAGCTATGGAACTGTCTTCCAGTGGACGTTGTTATGGCAGGTTCATTGGTCAGTTTAATAAAAAGCTGGATGAGTTTCTACAAACAAGGAATGTTACATGTTACTGGTATTGATACATAAAGTAGAGTTGGGAAAGGGTTTGTCACTGTGAGAACGGTAAAGCTATGGAACTGTCTTCCAGTGGACGTTGTTATGGCAGGTTCATTGGTCAGTTTAATAAAAAGCTGGATGAGTTTCTACAAACAAGGAATGTTACAAGGTATATGGTATGATACATAAAGTAGAGTTGGGAAAGGGTTTTCACTGTGAGAACGGTTAAAGCTAGGAACTGTCTTCCAGTGGACGTTGTTATGGCAGGTTCATTGGTCAGTTTAATAAAAGCTGGATGAGTTTCTACAAACAAGGAATGGTACAAGTTACTGGTATTGATACTATAAGTAGAGTTGGGAAAGGGTTTGTCACTGTGAGAACGGTAAAGCTATGGAACTGTCTTCCAGTCGACATTGTTATGGCAGGTTCATTGGTCAGTTTAATAAAAAGCTGGATGAGTTTCTACAAACAAGGAATGTTACAAGTTACTGGTATTGATACATAAAGTTGATCCAGGGAAATTTCCCATTGCCACTTGGAGTCAGGAAGGAAATTTTCCCCTTCATAATTCTGGTGTTTTTTTTTCCTTCCTCTGGATCAACAGTTAGGCAGGAAATGAGGATATTGCTAGATGGGTTGGACTGGATGGACGTATGTCTTTATTCAACCTCAAATACTATACTATACTATACTACTGTACTATGCTATACTATACTATACTGTACTATATTATACTATACTATACTAAACTATACTATACTATACTATACTATATTATACTACACTATACTATGCTATACTGAACTATACTATATTCTACTGAACTATACTTCTGTACTATACTATAAATACTATACTATACTATACTGTACTATTTTGATACAAAGTAGTACTCACAAGTCCGTTGGCGGCACTCCGACCTCCCACACCTGGTGCAAATTGTCCCAAAACAAATAGAGGGTGCCTCCCCGCATCAGCACGTAACAGCAGCGATAAAGTATGAAGAGGTGAAGGACATGCAGCTCATGATGTAGGTAAAATCATTCTCTTTATTATTATGAATACATGAAGATTAAAAGCACATCGGCAGGGATTCAGGGCTACCCAGGAAGCAGCCTAGCCTGACGCGTTTCGTGGGACAACCCACTTCATCAGAGGCTGACAACCGATAGGCCCATACACATTTATATACCCTACCCACAGTATTACATCATATTTCTTAAAGGCAAGTATTAAAGGCAAGTGTTAAAAACAAGTAATAAGGATAATGATTACATACAAACTTCAAATATGCAAAAATAAACTAGATAGTACTTATATGCATATACATGGGCCAAAGAATATACATATATGCCATAAAGGTTAGTTAGTTGTTAATAACCACAGTAAATCAGAGTGTAACGCTCTAATGGACACTAACATGTGTCTGTAACATAATAAGAGCACTACTGGGTAGAGAACTAGGTCAGATATAGTACAAAATGGAGCATATACGGGCAACGATATATAGATTATATTATATTATTCGTATACTAAAATATTTGAATGAAAGAGGAGGTCACTATATAGGCGGTATTATGCCTCTTGCTAGTCTGCGAATCATATATATGGCAAGAACAAACTCTAAGCGAGTAAGGAGTATAGCTATAAATAGCTATATTATATATCAAAGAAACAGCTTAATTCAAAATCTCTATTCAAACCATCTGGATGTATTGTACCAAGTTTGTGTATCCATCGTGCCTCTAGTCTTAATAAACTTTTATTTTTGTCCACTCTCCTCGCTCCTCCTAAAATTTTGTCTATTATAGTAAAAGTGATATTGGTTGTACCTGCATGTTTTTCCAAAACATGTTTTGATATGGCCGAATTTGTATCCCCTCTCTTAATTGCATACATATGTTCAGATATGCGTATATTGGCTGTCCTAATGGTTTTGCCCACGTATTGTATACCACATATACAAGTTGCCAAATAGATGATATATGTGGACCTACAATTACCATACGTCTTCATATTGTATGTATGTCCAGTCGCATTACTGGTAAAGATCTTAGTGGGTTTTATGATTTTGCATGTAACACATCTCTTACGGCCACAAGGATAGCTACCACGTGTTTTTAACCATGTGTTCCCTTCTGGGAATTTACTACTAAACAGACTAGGGGATACATAAGATGCCACGGATTTGCCCTTCCGAAAGGACAATTTGGGATTGTCCGCTATTCGTGAGCCTAAGACTGGATCTCCAAGTAAATGATGCCAGTGTTTTCTCACTATCTAGCATATCTTATTTGCATAGTGACATATGGAGTATCATCTTTAGATGTATTATCTCCTTCCTTTTTATTTTTAATGTTTTTCTTTTTATTATTATTGTTATTCTTATTGTTTTTCTTTTTATTATTACTTAGTAGATCTCTTCTATTCCGGGAGACAGCCTTCTCATATGCTGCCCTAATAAGGGAGGTACTGTACCCCCGTTCCAACAATCTGTCCCAAAGTTCCATGGCACTGTCTTGAAATGTCTGCCATGAAGAACAGATCCTACGAATACGTATAAATTGGCCATATGGTACCCCACGTATAGTACTCATGGGGTGATTGGAGTTGGCCCTTAACAGAGTGTTACGTGAAATGGGTTTCCGATACAGTTCAGTAGTTATCTTTTCCCCATTATTGCTGAAAGTTACATCCAAAAAATCTATACGTTCTTTTTTAACAGACGTAGTAAAGGTTAAACCAAATTCATTATTATTACAATATTGTAAAAAGGAATCCATAGTTTTAAGATCTGCTGTACATATCAAAAGAAGATCGTCTATATATCTATAATATTTAGTTATATATTTATGATATACATTCTTTAAAGTGTATATATAGCACATTTCCCAATACCCAATGAGGAGGTTGGCATACGATGGCGATAAAATATACTGTACTATACTATACTATACTGTACTATATTATACTATACTATAACTATGCTATACTGAACTATACTATATTCTACTGAACTATACTTCTGTACTATACTATACTCTACTGAATTATACTACTGTACTATACTATACTATACTGTACTATATTATACTATACTATACTGAACTATACTATACTCTACTGAACTATACTATACTCTACTGAACTATACTACTGTACTATACTATAAATACTATACTATACTATACTATACGGTACTATTTTGATACTGTACTATATTATATTTTACTATACAATATACAGATTCTGAATTGAGAAAGCCAGTTGGATGACTAGCGAAACGTCTTTAAGAACTAAACTTTATGTCCAGTTGATCTACAGTTACTGAATACAACAGATATTATACTATACTGTACTATACTATACTCTACTGAACTATACTATACTGTACTATACTATACTCTACTGAGCTATACTATACTCTACTGAACTATACTACTGTATTATACTTTATTCTGTACCATACTATATTCTGTAATATACATTACTGTACTATACTATATACTGTACTATACTATACTATATACTATACTATACTATACTCAACTGTACTGTACTGTACTATACTATATCCTGTACTGTACTATACTAAACCATACACTACATAGTAACATAGTAATTAAGGTTGAATAAAGACATACGTCCATCAAGTCCAACCTATTCACTTTTTTTTTTTTTAACCCTACCTAACAGTTGATCCAGAGGAAAGCAAAAAACCCCAGCTAAAAAGGGGGGAAAAAAATCCTTCCTGACTCCAAACGGCAATCGGAAAGTATCCCTGGATCAACCAGATCTATATGCATTAATACCAGTAATTCTCAATATTCTTTAGTTTTAGAAACTTATCCAGGCCTTTTTTAAAGTTATTCAATGAACTTGCCATTACCACATCTGCTGGAAGACAGTTCCACAGTTTCACCGTTCTCACTGTAAAGAAACCTCTCCTAACCTGAAGATGAAACTTCTTTTCTTCCAACCTTAAAGGATGTCCACGAGTCCTCTGATATGACCTATTAGTGAACAATGCACCAGAGAGCTCATTGTATGGGCCATTAATATATTTGTACAAGGTTATCATGTCCCCACGCAACCGCCGCTTCTCCAATGTAAACAGCCCTAACTTGTCTAATCTGCCTGCATAGTCAAGCCTCTCCATTCCCCTTATTAATTTAGTTGCCCTTCTCTGAACTGCCTCAATTTCCAAGATGTCCCTTTTGTATATGGGATTCCAAAACTGCACCGCATATTCCAAATGAGGCCTTACCAGTGCCTTGTAAAGAGGGAGAATAATATTTTTCTCTCTTGAATCTATTCCCCTTTTTATACAAGACAATATCTGGCTAGCTCTAGCTGTTGCTACCTGGCATTGTTTGCTACAGCTAAGTCTGTTATCTACCAGAACACCCAAATCTTTTTCGATTACAGATGAACTTAACACAGAGTTATTTATGGTGTAGAGGGCACAGGGATTATTAAATCCCAAATGCATCACCTTACATTTATCTACATTGATTCTCATCTGCCATTCTGCTGCCCATTTTGATAATCTATCTAGGTCTGCTTGCAGCACTTGCACATCATTGGAAGTTTCCAAAGCTCTGCATAATTTAGTGTCATCAGCAAACACAGAGATCTTGCTCTCAATGACCCCTTCTAAGTCATTTATAAACAGATTAAACAGAAGTGGCCCCAGTACAGAACCCTGAGGGGCCCCGCTTAGAACTTTAGCCCACATAGATGTAGCTCCATTAACCACCACTCTCTGTTTGCGGTCCAATAACTGTTCTCTATCCATGAACAAATGTTTTCTTCCAGGCCAACAGTCCTCAGTTTATACATTAGTCGCCTATGTGGCACAGTATAGTTAGACGATTACAGGATATAGTATAGTACAGTAAAGTACGTTGATTAATGTATATAGTATAATTACACGTATAGCTATTACTATTATTAGTCTAATAGTCCATAGTACTAGCTATATCGTGATAATACGTGACTTGTATTTAGTCAGTATATAGTATTAATTCCTAGTACCCGTTAATATAGTATACGTACAGGTAATGTATATTACAGCATATAGTATAGTACAGGATATAGTATAGTACATTATAGTATTGTATAGTATAGTACTATTTTGATACTAACATCAGTGGTAGGGAAGGTGATGGAAACTTTGTTACGGTGATCATATCCTTGACTTGGTCTCCAGAGATCATCTTATTAGTAGTAGTCAGCATGTTTATTGTGAAAAGATCATGCCAGACAAATTTAATTGGTTTTTATGAAGAAGTGAGTAAGAAGTTAGATTCAGGCACAGCTGTGGATGTGGTATATTTGGATTTTGCAAAGCTTTGATTACGGCCATTATACTATATACTATACTATACTGTATTATACTATATACTATACTCTACTGTATTATACTATATACTATACTATACTGTATTATACTATATACTATAATCTACTGTATTATACTATATACTATACTATACTGTATTATACTATATACTATACTATACTATACTGTACTGTACTATACTAGAATAGCTGGATCTGAATTGAGTTAGGAATCCCGGGAGAGATACGAGAGCCCGGGGTATTATATTAGCATCCTACCCCCGGGTTACATCTCTCCTATAATATTAAATGAAATATATTAGTAGATAGAGTTTGTAACGTTAGACAGTGTCTACGAACACACACTAACGTTCCATCTTTCAACCGCCGTCCAGTATATCTGAAACTTCCCACAGAATACAATTACACTGATAAGTTATTAGCGTTTTTATTTTTTTAGCCTCCTGGGACTTCCCTTTTAATACTGAAGAATGCTGATTAGTGTGGCGTTCTCCACTAACTCGTGTGCACAAGGGCAGGTCCTGTCAAATGATTGTTCGGTAGAAACTAATTAAAAAGCAAGGCCAACTAAGCCGTCTGTGACTGTGTCAACTTTCTAACACTTATTTTTTCATTTGTGACCCCCCCCCCCGTTATAAACAACCGCGGGGCTGAGAACGTAGCAGATTTTTCTGTTGTGTTTAATTAACCTCTAGTGTTTTTGTCTTGGATGTTTAACAGTAGAAATGTACCGTATGTGATCTAAGGGCGAGTTCGCCATATGTAAAGTGACACGTAACATATAACATGTTAAAGGAGGCCTTGGCTGTCAGAGGATGCTGGCAGGTGTAGTGGATTACTGCAGGTTAGAAACATAGCGAAATAAAACGGAAATATATTGTTTCTGATGGTGGAATGTTCCTTAAGTATGAAATAAGTGTTTATTATAGTATATAATGCTGTGTGTGTGTATTTTATTTCTTATATAGCGCTACATATTCCACATCGCTTTACAATTATTTACTCAATTCACATCAGGCCCTGCCCCGAAGAGCTTACAATCTAAACACATTTATTTGACACATACAACCTATCAGTATGTCATTATGATTGTGGGGGAAACCAGAGTGCCCGGAGGAAACCCACGCAAGCGCAGGGAGAACATACAAACTCCTTGCAGATGTGTCCAAGGGTGGAATCGAACTCAGGGATTCAGCGCTGCAAGGGATCAGTGCTAACCACTTAGCCACCGTGTTGTGTGTGCACTGTGTGTATATATACACACAAATACGCACACCCAAAAAACAGATTAACATCCAAAACCACCACTCTCAATATGACAATGAAAGTACATTTTTTGGTTTAAATTCCCCTTCATTTAGAGAATGCATGCTGTGATTGGATGAGCTGATTGAGACATGCTGTGATTGGATGAGCTGATTGAGACATGCTGGGATTGGATGAGCTGATTGAGACATGCTGGGATTGGATGATTGGAGGTCCATGGTGAGTGTTTAGGAGCTACCTGTTATTTCCCACAATCCTTCTCCATCTTGTGCTGGGGGCTCAGGAACCATCAGATAAATCATTTTGTCTCAGGTCACAGGCAGGTGATTCGATTCGCTTAATAACCGAACGTTGGCGCTTCTCTCTTCCTTTGACTCAACACAACCGCAAATGACAATTGTGTTACCGTTTTAATCGATGAGCTTGTATGAAAGAAATCCCTTTCTGTTTCTAGCTGACCACTATTTTTACTTACCCTTTAACCCCCCCATTTTGCTCCTTTTTCAGTGCGATCTTTAACCCTACACCTCCCTGTTCCATGTAACTGCGTCTGATATTGAATTCCTCCACTTTTACATTACACCCTATAACGTGCTTGAATAATTTTCAGGAGCTGTTGGAAACCATGGGAAAAGAATGTAGTAAGTGTAAATCAATTTGGCACACACCTGCTTATAAATAAATGTATAACCGAGAGCAGACATAGCGGTTAAGTTGAACAAGCTCCATCTATTACATAAGGGCCTAAATTGGGCTTCTCTGCAGAGACACGTTACTTATGTTACTCATTCAAGTTAACGCCGTACCTGCTGATTTAACCCTATTCAGTGCCGGAAGGCTCCATTTCATCTTTTTAGGATACGGAACATTTCCTGTAATGTTATTTATTATTCAGTAATCTGGCAGGGGATACTACATGATATTAAAGGGTTTTCTTAAAGGGCATGTTCACCCTCAAATCAAAAAAATTGTTCACTTGTCATTTTGTTTGCCTCAATTGCTTTTTTCAACACATTGTGTTGCCTTGATTGACTACATAGAGGGAAGATCCAGCTTACTGGGGCAATAATTATCCTTTATAATAATTATAATATAATTATACCTTTTTATAATTCCTAACTTAATATATATCTGTTTGAAATCAAAATCATTTACCTCTGAAAGCCCCCCCCCCCCCCCCATTTTCACTTTTCATGTTACTCCTCCCTTCTTACAGCACAGGGAGATACAAAGTACCTGATTGGATCATTTCTCCTTCTCTCCCCAAGTAAATCACACTGAGCATGCCTGGGGTCATTGAGATTGGGGAGGAGGCAGTGTTTACAGGGATTTCTTTACTAAAATATTTTACTATGTATATTTTAGGAATACATAAAAAGGCAAATCTAAATCTGCATTTTCTAGACTATAAATCTGTGTCCGATATGTAAATTATAAAAACCATAAAAGGCGAAAAGGGGTTCATGGATTAAAAGACCGGAATGTCATAGTCCTTCTGTTTATCTGTTGTCAGATAAAGTTGAAGATCCTTTTAAAACAACCGATATGCAGCCCCTTCCATATAGCATCGCCCCTTTAGGTTTCCAGGCGCGTAGCTGGTGCAGCAGTTTTTGGCACAGACAAACCTTTTCGCAGAGGGGTTTAAGGGAAGCCAGATAATCCACGGGAGCAAGGTGAGCAGAGATAGCGATAGAGAAATGACAGGGGTGTCTGTTTCAAATCCCATCTGTTCCTACCTGGCAGCCTCTTCACGTCAACACTCTTTTCTCTCTCTAAAATTTCCCTATAAGCTGCTTTAAAAGATTCACATGTAGCAAAGGAAAGATTCAACCCTTTTCTCCCTGCAGCTTTGGGCCTAGAGAAGAATAAAACGCTCACAGGAAGGCAGCAAGGGGTGCTATGTGCTCTATTTTATGCAAACCCACACTAACACTTTAGTGCTAATGATTAAGGGGTTTGAAGTAGGTTTTGCATTAAACCTGCAGCGGCTGCAATAAGCCATTCGATAAATCTAAAGTTCTGGGGGTGCAATATGCAATGCAGTTATAATAAAGGCCTGTCCTGTGCTTGCAAAATGATCCCTTGTGTTACCTGCCATATATTCCCAATTTGAAAGGCCAAAGGGACACTATACTAAAAAAATGACTTTGCCTCATCTTAATCTATAATTGAATACATGTAAGTAGCACTTACTCTGAGGTGTGTGTGTTGCTGTATGCCTTCAATCCAGTACACTTTTTGTTTAGGAGCAGTATCCCCCCTCCCTCTTTTAACCACTCCCTCTTCCATCTGACCTGACTTTTTTCCCACAAACCAACGGTCGAGCCTGCACACAGCATACAGCATTCCAACTGTCACCATTCCAGCTACAGTAAAACTACTCACAGAAGAATAGTTTTGATTGACAGCTGAAATATAAGAAGTTTTAGATTGGATATCTAAACAAATAGGGGGCAGATTAACAAAAAAAATTATACAATGGTTGTTGGGAAGAAGATAGTTTCCAGTTATGGTCAATTTAAAATACAGTAACCTATTTTTCGGTATAGATTCCCTTTAATCCTTTTTGTGTCTGTACCACATAATTGGGCCTTAAGGTGCATTGAGTCCCCTCCTCTTTTACAGGATGAATCTATTGATCCTGCTCAGTGGAGCACAAGGAGGAAGTGCTGAAAAGAAAGATGGCGGCACCCAGACTACTAATCAGAGATAAAAACTAAAGCTCAATAAGGAGTTAAAAAAAACATGGAAAACAGAAGACCAGAAGGACTACGACACCCTTAAGGACATTCAAAGTGTATAAAGAATTCCCCATGAAATGTTACTTATTAGTACCTGCAACATATACTGTAACTTTGTCATCCTGGATGAAACCTTCACTAGGTATTTAATCATTTGTTTTGCAATATTAATATTCCAAACAGGAAAGTGCGTAATACTTTTGGCCACCCTTGGACACATTTGTAAGGTAACTAACGCCGATGAAGCATTACTGTTTCTGTGCAGTGGAGGGTCCAGTGCCCAAAAGAAAGATGGCAGCACCAATGCTACAGAAATGTAATAAAAAAATCAAATTCTACATTTCATCAACTTCAATAAATTGACCGAAAAGTTTATTGTGTCAACAGTGAAAGCAAATAAATCGCTCTTCAGTTGTTCTGCCTGGTACACGAAGGGTAAAAGGCCTTTGGCATTGTAACGTGAGATGGAATTATGGGTAGTCATTGTATAAATTCTAGGTTGATTTTGACTGCTAAATCCTTGACACTTTGGTTTTGACAGGACAAGGTGTTAGATTGAAGAATAAAGCCAGGGCCATCAATCTCAGCCCTTTCCCACCCGCTGTGCCACGTTGCTTTATGTAAGGAGCTGCTCGGAGAATGGCAGCAAATCACAGTCAAGGGCAGATATTGTAGTAACAGAAATCGGTGGCCATATTTTATTCAAAGAAATTGGAAGATGGAATTGGATAACTCCTGAGTAACAGCCACAATCTGCCCTGCAGGATTTAAGTACCAGGCTCAGATTATTATGTGTACTTGGACAAGCCGAGGTAGAGACTGTGGAACTACAATTCCCACCAGCCCCTGCCTGGCGTTTCACTTTTTGCAATGAAATAAGCAAAAAGATTGTTTGCTCTTCCTACCCTGTTTACAATCCAACATAAACCCGTTCCTATTATTATAATCCCATTATTATAATAAATTATATAAGCCAGGAAAATCAGCAGCGTGGACAGCTCGCTACATACTAGGCTGCATAATATAGACCGTGAGTACTGATTGACCTGAGGAAGAGAGAAGTGGATCTCTCGAAAGCTTGTCTGTAAAAATGAACTGTTAGTCCATAATGTGTTGATAATGTGTTGATAATGTGTTGATAATAGACATAGGTTGTCCTTTATGGATTTCAGAAGTTTATCTATCAACCCTACACGTAGTATTCATCCTCTAAGCGCAAATTATTGTTGTACAATTAGGCAGGTCATGTTGGTGTGCGTTGTGCAGGAATAACCTTCCCACATATCTCTCGCCATCGCTCCGATACTAATTGCAGCACTAAGTATCTGCCTGTCTCTGGGGGGTATTAGCTGAGCGGAGAGATGGCCTGGAATGAATCAGCAATGCTACACGGAGATCTCTACCTATTCCCCCCTGTTGTTACTTTACACTCTGACATGTGTACAGATGGAACACAATCACCACAATATTCCATTCGGTACACTGCTCTGATTGGTTGTAATAAGTTATGCAAATTAGAAATACCTGTTCTAAGGGCTGGTGGGAGTTACAGTTTATCAACCACCAGAAAAGTGCAGAATGCTCTAATTTCACCATGGACGTTTTCTGTCCATAGGGTCATCATTGTCTTCCCATGACAAAGAGTCTTAACCCATGTCTTCCCATGACAAAAAGTATGCCAGTGTGCAGAAATGATATTGGTATGGGGCCTAGGAATGATGCAATTGATTATCTTTCTAGTTTATAAAGTATGCAGTGTGCAGATAATATGATTAGTGTATGGGGCCTAGTGAATGATGTGCATTGATATTTTTCTATGTTTTAATGTATGCCAGTGTGCATGATATATGATATTGTATGGGGCTAGGAATGTTGAATTGATTATCTTTCTATTGTTATAAGTATGCCAGTGTAGATATGATATTGTATGGGGGCATGGAATGTGCAGATTATTTGCTATGTTATAAAGTATGTCAGTGTTGCAGATAATTATGATATGGATGGGCCTAGGAATGGGTATTGATTATCTTTTTATGTTATAATGTATGCCAGTGTGCAGGATTTAATATGATAATGTATGGGGCTAGGAATGTGCAGTGAAGATCTTTTCTATGTTTATAAAGAGGCCAGGTGACAGATAATATGATATTGTATGGGACATAGGGATGGTTATTGATTATCTTTCTATGTTATAAAGATGGCAGCAGTTTAGTGGCAGGAATATGATATTGATGGGACTAGGAGTGCATGATTATCTTTTCTAGGTTTAATGATGCCAGTGTGCAGATAATATGAATTGTATGGGGACCTAGGAAGTGCATTGATTTTCTTTCTATGTTTATAATGTTGCAGTGTGCAGATAATATGATATGTATGGGACCTAGGAATGGCATTGATTATCTTTCTATGTTTATAAAGGTATGCCAGTGTGTGCAGATAAGAGGCACTATTGTAGGGGGCCTAGAAATGTTGCATTGATTATCTTTTCTATTTTATATATATATATTATATAATATATATAATATATATACATACAAAAATACAAAGGCTATGCAGCCAAACTTTATTCTAAATTACTTTCAGGTGTTGGTGCAAGGAGAGAACTGGGCAAATTTTTTGTGTGTAAAGATATGTATATATATATTTATTTATTTATAAAACCGGTGCCATTTGTTAAAGGGATAGTGTACACTAGTAACCTTATATTAAAGGGCATGTCCACCCTAAAAACAAAAGGGTCATACTTGTCAGTGACCCCAAAAATGATTATATTCAGACATTTTTAGATGTCCAATACTAACCAGCTATTAAGGGTTAGGGTTATTATTGTCCCCATTTTCTGGCAGATGTGATGACTAAGCCCCTCCCCCCCATGCAGGAGGGACCATGCCGTTTAAAGGGAAAACTGCAGTAGCTACAAATGAACACAACCCCCCTTTGTTGTGTTTGGCGAGACCCAATGGGCCGCCCATCTACGTCAGGCCGCCGCTCGTAGTGAAGTTTTTTTGTAGGAATTACCAGGGATGGATGTGATGGGGGTTAATGAAAGGCAAATGGCTATGTCTTTAGGGGCCGCCGTTTAAATAGCCAAATAAAATCAAAATTGCTTTCATTCCCCCAGGTTTTCTTCAGTATCTAGCAAGTCTAGCGTCAATCCTCTTTCTACGCCCGGAAAAAAAAAAAGGGGGAAATTTTGTTCGGATTGAAGGCCCCCCCAAATTCCATTTCCCGTCCCCACAGCTTGGGGATTTTATTTAGGGAATAGGGAAGAGCCAATTAGTCGCCCCACATCCCTGCTATGACAGGACAGTCATTTTCTATTTATTTGGATTCAGTACCTGGACAGAGGCACATATTGCCTGTCATAGCATTACTCATCACACCACAGTAGAGAGACAGTAGAGACAGTTACCACAGCACCAGGGGCCTGTGTATTAAACCCTTTACGGGGGGTTTTACTGTGTCTAACTGTGGAAGAGAAAATTGCAGCATTCAAGGTGTTGGTGACTACAACTCCCATAATCTTCGGGTTAGTAAACAAATAATGTATTTAAGGTATTTGACGCCTACCTGGCGGCGCTCGGCCCGTACACACAGTAGTAAAGGCTGTTGGGGTAAGATTAGCGCAATCTTAACATTAGCCTTTGCTACATAGGGTACGCCGCGCCTCAAATTTTTTTTTTTAAAAAACAAATAGAAGCATTGGGCCCAATTGTCTCCTGCTTTTGTAGTCAATTTTAATTCTTGTTTAGAGAGAATGCTGGGAATGCAGTCCCTAATAACAAACGGGTGGATGAAAGGGAAGGTGATATGCGACTTTGTGTTTAGTGACTTTATGGAATATATTTATAATTAGGGTGCTATTATTCTGAAGCCTTAATAGGGGGTGCCTCCAAACCATTGAAGCAAACGGAAAACCTATGTCAGGCGGCACCCCTATGGAACAATCAACAAGGCGCAAGTTGGTCCTGCAATATGAATTTCAGCAACAGTCCACATCAGTGTAAGGTCAGCCCTCCAGTACACCAATCAGTATTAAGTCAGCCCGCCCCACACCCCACCTCACAACGGCACTACGGCCTATGTTCCCTGATGAAGCCACACCCACTTCACGTGCTGCCACCCATTTAATATTGTGTCAGTTGTCAAAAACCTAGGCCTTGCAAACTACAAGTCCAGCATTCCCTGCGGCAATACTGGATGTCATGCGGCAGTAACTGGATGGTGAGGGTCAGTGGCCTATAAAATGAAAAGAAAAAACCAAAACCACAGATCTTCCCTTTACGACGATGCGCGAATAAGATATGGAGAAATATTTTCTTACAGTCGTAAACCGTGATTACATGCTTATGCAAATTGCGCAGGAATTGGGTGATTCCGAATTATAATTGCGTGGTTGTTGCTCAATTTTTTTTTGTTATAGTTTTTCAGGGACATTGTAATTTCCGGTTACTTATTGTGTTACCTGCTACCCGGTGTTTAAACCTGTTACTGTAGCTTTAAAACCACTTTCCGTTTCATGTTAAAGTGCGTTAGGACACGCCCACGTGCGCAATTCACCTGAAACGTATTAAACATTCACTGAGAGCTGTGGGGCAAACTGATATACGGGTGCACAGTGAATGAATGGGTAAAAGAGTGACGATTTCACCCCATGTTTTTTTCTACGTTCGGAATACAAAACCTTCTTTCAATTAGAGATTTTAAAAAAAAAAATAAAAACAATAGTCCATGATAGAAGGAAGGTCAGGAGATCATTCACCCGCTGAGCCAATACGAAACTTCCTTCAACAGCGGCGTCTTTTCAAATTATCCCTTTTGTCGGATAGTGAACGTATAAAAAATAGAGAAATAATTGTTCCAATTTGCAATAACTACTCTCCCCAATGCCACAACGCTCTCTGTTTTGTGTACGGATGGGGGGAAGTGCCCTCGGATTACTTTGCGTTTGCTTGATTGAGTGGTGTTTTTGTTTTACCACTTGTTTCTTTGGATCCCAAATAAAAAACAGCCCAAATCAGTCTTTCTAATATCAGTTTAACTAAAAAAGATTTCCAAAACAAAGTGGAAAAATGTGTGTTGTTCCAATTCGGCTGATACTCACACAAAGGGCAATGCATTTATGTTTTATGTTCACATAGAGATTGACTTACTGCATAGAACGTATGTGGGTGCGTAAACCAGAACCATCAGAACGTTCTTCATAGTCATCTGCTTCTGAATTGATGAAAAGCTATTCTGTTGATTGGTTCTTGTCTTACCATTTCTAAGAATTTGCCTTCTTGAGTTACACGTTTGTGCTTTGAGAATTTGTACCATTTGTACGAACATTTATGCGATAAGCAAGGAGACTGGACTAGAAAGCCGTTTTTTACACCCAGCCACCTTGACAAAACCCTGTTTGTATTTTATTTAAAAAGCTGCCAAAAATTTCGAGCTGCTGAAATTAAGGCATGCGAGAAGAAACTAAATGGATATAATTACAATGTAAATTAGAGCAAACACATGCAACTGATTTTACGCAATGAAAGATGAATTGGTGATACAAATTCAAGTGTATGTGAAGCAAAGGAGGGACTAATAACGGAGATTTTGCCGAAGATATCTCTCAAAGGGTAGCCTGTGTATTAGGAAGCCTGGACAGATGTCTGATTGGCCCAACCAGAGTGATGGTTAGTGAAGCGGACTGTTTGAGTTGCTACTTAACACCGGGAAATCTGGCACATTCGCCCCTCTGCTTGGTATCGGGAGTGGTGACAAGCCGTTAATTTGTATTGTTTTATTCGCGCCACAACATAGATGAATTATAAGAATGAGAGCAGATTCTATAGGCGTTAATAACTAGGGATACCCATAGCTTGGGGTATGTCTACAAATTGCCCTCCAGCTGTTAATGAATAAGGATGTGAATCGGTGAATTCCAACACGGAACCCGGAAACCCAGGTTTTGGTAAACGCCCCCTACTTCTAAAATGCAAAGGTGGCGGTTCCCATCATTTAAGCTTGAGTTGGGTCTGCAGAAAAATGGTTGAACTCGATGGACCTTCCAACCCAACATAACTATCTAGGGAAACTTTGCATTAACAAACTAAATAGCTATAAGTTGTACAAAAGGATTGAAGTCCTACAAGATAAGATCCTAGATATGATCTCAGTGGTTAACAAAAAGTGACATAGCTCACTTACTAATGGCAGAGTTCCAGGGTGGTAACCCACTCAGAATGAAATTCAAGGCAGCCAAAGGATTTATGCATTTTTTCTTTTACATTACATAAGAGTGAAGCCATCATGATCTAAGTGATGAAGGATAGATAAGGACCCTTCTCCTTCCTCGGAAAATAAAGTCACGATTTTAAGGCCTTGGCCGTTTCCAAATATCCCGTGCGATGACTGCAAGAAATGCATTTAGGGAAAAAAAAGAATTGCAAAAAAGTTGTGTGAGCAACGGCTCCTCATGGGAACAAGATGGTAAAATACTTAATGGGAAGTGGTGGCTGGCCACTAAAATATGCTTCAATGGGGATAAACGAAGGGTAACATGGTCTGTGGGGGGGAGGTGGAATAAGGAATATTCAACGCTCCATCATCGAGGTAGGATTTGCTATTGGAGGCAGGCAGTTTTGTACATAATAGCTCGTGTTAAGACTACAGTCTATCAGGTAGATTAACCCCACAGCCGCACATGCTCTGGGCATATACCTAAAAATCCCCCCGTGTGTGTTGGTAAGACCCCCTAAAGATAACAAAAAACCTTTAACCTGGATCTTTGGGCATTTTAAAAAACTTGTTTGAATTTGTTAGCTTACCTGCTCTGCCGTGACAACACGTAGAATTGTTATAATGTTTAATTGGGGACGATGGCAACCGTCCCGGTTTAATGAGTAATTCTTTTTGTCCAATAATCATTTTGGCATAAAAAGAATTTTAAAGAGTTTATCGTTTAATAATTCAAACTTATACTTCTTAAATGTGCGAGTTAAAATGTAAATATTTAAACAAGATGCGGTTGACATTCCGAGAGGATATCGCCCCACAGCCAGAAAGGTGAAATTCAGGGGTGTCCTAGGATTTTTGACACCTGAAACAACTTTTAAATGACGCATATTATTGGTAGAACAGTGGCGTGTTGTGTGAAAGGGAGCAAGGAGCATGGCTTCATCAGGGAAACATTGAGGGCGTTGCTTGAAAGAAGTGGGTGTGGTGGGCTGACTAACAATGAACTTGGTGGACTCAGGGCTTAACTTAACACTGATTGGTGGACTGAAGGGCTAACTAACACTGATTGGTGGACTGAGGGGATGATTAAACACTGATGGAGGACGGGTGCTGAAAGACAGTATTGATGGAAAGATTTTTTTTTTTTAAAACTGCCACCTTTTAGTGTTCTGCAGGGGTGCGCCCGAGGCAAATGTTCATTTGATGCATGGTAGGGCACATTGCTTGAAAATACAGCGAACATAAAAAAGCGTCTACTCACAAGGCGCAGGTCAGCCTGGACAATACGGGGATGGCTTCCGAGTCATTTCTTTCATTTCAATCAGAACGCGAACTTTATGGCGTCAGGGAGTGTGTTAAACTCACTGTGATTTATTTTCCACCTAAGAAAAGCAAACACAATGAACAGTCAGGGAGATTCAATAAAATCTCTTATCGTTAAAAATGGTGCTAATTTTGCCCCAACCAATCAGATCTTGTTTAACATGAAAGCTAACATCTGATTGGTTTGGGGCAAAACGTGCACGTTTTAACGATAAGAACTTTTATTGAATAACCCGAATGTTCATTGTTGTTTGCTTTTCTTATGTGGAAATAAAAGCCACAGTGGAAGTTAAAAAACTCCCTGACGCCAGTAAAGTTGCGTTTGATTGAAAAAGAAAGAAAATGACTCGGAGGCCATCACCGTATGGTCCAGGCTGGACTGCGCCTTGTGAGTAGACGTTTAATCTCCCTGCGAACTTACTTTCTTATCAAAATAAATAAAATAAAAGGCGACCATGAAAAGAGGGAAAAACACGTGACCCCTCCGATGATTTCTCCAAAAGAACCGGGACAAGAAGAAAGATTCCGACCACATAAAAGGGGAACTTTACTTCGTCGCAGAAAAAAAAAATGCCTTCCTTGCACAAAAAAAACACTGTTTGCGAAGAGTTTCAAAATGAATCTGTCGTTTCATGATCTGTGGTCTCTCACCTGAAGTTTTGGTCTTGTCGCGGAGAGATTTTTGTCGGACCAAAATAGGGGAGGGGTGTTTGTTGTAGCGATGGCCAGTCGGGACCGAACCCGGATCCGCGGCGGATTTGACTCGTTCGCGAACGTGCGGGATTAGCGCAGATTTACGGTTTCCGCCTTCCGAACTTTACGAACCGCGCTTTTCGAAAATTTTCTAAATTACGAGATTCTCCTATTTTCGGAAAATACGGGGAAAATATGAGAAATCATCGGAAATAAAAAATTGCGCGGAGTTTTCAATTTTTGGGACGGAGGCAAGACAATTTTCGGGGTCCGTATTTCAAAAAAAAATCCGCGTATTTTCGAAAAGAAGAACAGATTTGCCGAACGTCATTTTAATAGGTTTTAATGGGTCCTATCGTGGCTTTTCGATATTTTAAATTTTTTCGAAATTGCAGATCCTAAGCGGACCGGATTTTGCGAAGTTCGGGCCATTCGTAGGGTGTGTAGTTCTCACGCACAATACGGAATCTGGAAATGTCATTCCAAATTGAAACTTAAAAAAGAAACTCACTCTATATAATAATAAAAAAAAGAACCCACATCTGCTTTTTTCTTGATAAAATTAAGGGAAGTTTGTACCTCAAACGAAAAATGACCTCCCTCCCAAACCTAGACACAGGCAAATGTTAGAAAAATAAAAGATGTCAGACTAAGTCAATAATATTGGGGGGCCTGGTGACTTAATATTTTATGGGGTCTTCCATGCCCACCCTCAAATAGTTCACTTGCATTAGAGTTGTGCCAGCAGTCCCTATTTTTGCCCCCGACGCCAAAAACGTTTATTAAACGTGCGAATACGTTTATCTATTATTATCTTTAGTCTGTCGCCGAACCAACGGCCTTGATTGCTACGAAATCGTTAACCGTTTATAGACAACAAAACAGCAATAAATTCACCAAGCAACATAACCCAGTTGAAAAATCGAGTTAGAAATGGAACTCATTTCCCTGTATACCACATTATCTAAAAGTTCAATGTAAGTTCATTTAAGCCCAATCCTCTCCTTTATTGTGCTGTAGATATCGAGCTAGGATTCCGAGCCAAGCTGGAGATATTAAGCCACGGACCGATTACTTTCCCTTCTTCATTTACCGTGTCTGTCTGCGGACAATACCGATGAATGTTGTTGAACGTTAGTTAAGATTCTGTGCCGCGTAGTAAATATGGAACCAAAATGGTGCCTTTCCATTTCTAGATTATAAATAACCTACTTACAATTAATAAATGGACACTTACTGTTATGGAACGTTAATGTATGGCCCAATATACAGTTCGGGTATTTCGTTTTAACGTTTAATGAGGGTCAGTGTCAGTGAACTGATGACCTTTGGTGTTTTGTGATTGCTCTTGCTCTATTCTTTTGTTGTGTGCGGTTAGGAACAAAAAGCTAAAAATTCTAAGCAGAAAGACATGCCACGCCCTATATGGAACGGATAGATCCAAAATTGAAGCAGATATTGACAACGTCGATAATTTTAAGGAACAGTGCCTACAACCCGTACCGGCTTGGAGTTGCATATTATTAAATTGGACGTGTTATAATACTTAGACATAATTAATAAACCAAAGATATTTTCATGACACAAGACAAAGGCAAAAAAAAAAAAATATTCCAAAACTTAATGTAAACCCACAAAATCCCATTATCTTAATGACACAAGAACAAACAAAAAAATTAAAAACAAATGATTCGCCGTAGCGTTTTCTTGGCAGAAATAAAAATTCGGGGGTTGGGGGGGGACACAACAATGAAACCAGAGGGTTTTTTTTGAATGATCAATTCCTGTGAGGCTATTGATTGACACAGCAGCAAAACCTCCTTATTTTCTCTTCCTGCCCACAGGATCTTTAAAATTCTGATTCCCTGATTACAGGCAACATCACTACAAAATGTTATAAGTTATTTGTCAAGAAGGAGAGATGGTAGGTACCTTTATAGGGGTAAGTAACCCTTTAATGCCCACACCACACCAGGGCAAATCAGACATCAATATTACTCCAGGAAACCGATTAAAATAAACCTGTACAATTCACTATTTAAGGCAAATGCAAAACTTTCTGGATTAAGAAATTCTAGGGTATTCTCGGTAGGTAGAAAATAAACAGGAGATTCAATTAAAAGTTTCTTATCATTAAAATGGTGTAAGTTTTCCCCAACCAATCAGAATCTTATGTAACATTTGAACGCTACATCTTGATTGGTTGGGGGAAAAATATTAGCAATGAGTGGTTGTAAAGTCATGAAATGGTGTAGAAAGAATAGCGTGGCTTTAAGAACAGGTTTGCAGCAGCTTTAAGGTTTCGCAAGACACCGACGCAGCTGCACACGCGATCTATATATAGATATGCAATTTTTTTACTGGGAAGCTATCACTTAGTGTTTAAAAGTCCACAGAAGTTTAACACCAATCACAAAGACTTACTGGTATATCCAATGTAAGTGGAGCGAAAGTGGCTCCCAGTGCATCCCCCTACTTTTCTTTTTTTTTTAAAGATATGATCGAATATTAGATACTTATCACATTTAAACTTAAATCCGAACGTCTCCCTATAACGTCTGGAATTAGGATTTGTATATATATGGATCTGCACTGTTTTTCCAGCATTTCAGTGTCTAAATGAATCCCGCACTGCCATTCTATCAAACCTAAACTGTCAGCCATGCGCTGTTACTAACGTTCTGACGGAATGAAATGCATTTATTGTATTTAAAGGAAGAAAACCATTTTATGTATTTCTCTCTGCTTGAACATAAATATGGCGTTATTCCAGTTGCGTTGAACAGTTGCAGGTGTTAGGTTGAAAAATTGTCTGACAGCCGAGTGAAAAAAAAAAAACTTGACTCTTTCTTTGCCTAATTGGCTGTGAAAAAATCCGCACCATCAGCTGCCACCGTCTTCGCTTCCATTAGACAAAAGAAAGGCAAAGTTTCCAAACATGAGAGTTTTAAAGACGAGAGAGACAAGTTTTCAAGTTATTTAAAACCTTAATTATTTACAGAAAACATTGACCAAGTTCTCTGTAGTTTCCTTCTTTATTGGTTTTTAACCGCAACGTGAAGAAGTTGGGAAGGTTAATGGAAAGAATCGGTTTCGGTGGAGGTTTAAATAAAAAGAAGGAGAACACTCTCCTGATCCTGTGGTGAAGCCCTCTGTTATTTATGGAAACCCAGTGTAAAGAAAGAGAAGCTGGGAAATGAATTGCTATTGTGCCGTATTAAAGCCCAAAAGGACAAGCTAACATAAACGTTATAAAATCAATTTAACTGCATACAGTTCCGTTTTGGAAGTTGTGATGCGGTTTCTTTGGTGTATGAAAGATGGTATGTGCGCACTCTGATCAGTTTTGTGACAATTTAGCCAATAGAGGGTGCTGTTTCTGTAAAGACAATTCATTTGTTTAAATGCCCATTGTGGTGAATAGCGTTTGGCAGTTCTTGCTCTTCGCTTGATCTATTGTGTTTTTTGGTGGGGAGGAGCGTTGTTCTTGAAAAGAGCTGTGATTAGTAATAATGTATACTAGCATATAGTAAACATGGCAGTTCTCTTAAACGCAATAATAACAGTGCCCTACAGGCCAATAAATAGACGGTTCTGTATTTTTTGTTGTCTTCATAGTACACATGAGATAATGGTCAGTGGAATTTTTCAATGAACTACCATTTGATTGTGTGTGCAGGCTCTTACCAATAGTGATTTGTAATGTGTCCGGATGACAGATATGGATTACGATCAAATGGGCCATAAGCGGGCTGTTATTGGGAGCCATGTTATATGTGTTTTTACTATAGCTGGGCCCCCAAAGTTTAATGGACCCTACACAAGTTGCGAGCTTCCTTGTTATAATCCTGCTTGCCTGTAGGACCACAAAAAACAATGTCCGTAAGTCGTGCCTTAGTTCTACATGCTTATGTTTCCATCTCACATACTCCTGGTTGCAGTCAGAACAGGTCTTGGCCATTACGATAAACCTGTCTGGACAGACATCCTACGTAATTGTCTTGGGGAATGATTATCTCACGTGTGTTTCTGAGATACCCACATGACAATATTTTGGTCTAGATTTCACATACTCAAACCCTAGGATCTAAAAATCTAATTAACACCTATTCGTTCATTATCAGTTATGGCAGATTATCGGACGTCCCAAAACTTTAGTTTGTTGAGTGTAAGCTCTTCAGGGCAGGGCTTATGTAACTGTATACATGTAATGTAAAGCGATTGCGGAAGATGTTGGCGCTCTATAAATCCATATTAATAATAATATTTCCCTCAATGCCGTCATGACGATTTTGTAAATGACTGTATTGAAAAAAACCAAATTTGAGCATTATTAAGTAAATACACACAGAAACCGTGGGACACAAACTCTGTTTTGTCTTTATTTGCTAGTGAATGATAATTGTTCTGTATCAGATCATTGGCCTGTTTTCAGTCCTTTACACATTCTATTGAAATTAAACTCTTTAAACTAACACCACCAATAATTCAATATTGATATGAGTAGACACAGCGGAATATTTGGGAATGGCACAAATGAAAGGAGAACTATGAACTGTGTGACCTTATTGAAAGTACTGAAAAAATTACAATGATAAGGTGAGGGGAAACACTTTGGGAGATCCACTACACTGGCAATAGTGCATCCCACTACAGGAGATCAGATAAAGGGGCAGATGTTGAATGGTGTCAATGACCCTTATACCTTCATTAAATGCCTTGGGTAACAGTGTGCAGAATCGAGGATCCGTTATACCTCCTCTGTAAATTTAATTCATAATATTGTGTAATTGTTAAAAACTAACGTCCAATAAATCTTTTCAATTCAAGCCGACCGAAACATCGATTGCTAGGGTCTGCCGTATTCCCCACAATGCAGCTGTTTTGAAATGTGCCCCATATTGCAGCGTCCATATATTGTAGCCTTAGTGTTGGGTGTAAACAGATATATTAAAGTAAGATTTCCCGACTCTCATCCCATTTTTCCAATCGTGGGGCCTCTCCTCCACTTATTGGCCGTAACACTGTTATAGTGTGAAACGCATTCGCCCTTGAGATAACCGTTTCGGGGTTGTGAAACTTACTTTGTTATATCCCACTCTCCCCTCCTTCTTTGTATTTTACCGAGATGCTCCGACATTGATTACAAAGCGGCCCCCAGCACCGTCTGTTTTTATCTTTTGTTTAGCCAGACGGACTAGGTGAATCAATGAGAGTAAATGAGACTTAAAAAAAAAAGTCCGATCTCTGTGATGGAGGGGTGGGGGGGGGAGATGTAAATGTTGTTTGGCGCTGGGCCATGTTCTCGCGTCTGTTCGTTCTCTTATCAAGGATAGTTAAGGCGAATGGGACATGAAATGTCAGCTATTTAATCACATAGGTCATGATTGATTCTTCAGTGATGCCTCGGCTTCTGACCTCATCAAAACTTTTCAATGAACCTTTTTTATTCGTCCCAGACAAGCTTCGCTTAGTTCCAAGGTTCCGGCCGGGGAGTCCTTGTCAAGGCAAAAAGCGGACTCCGCCAGACTTCCCCCCCATTCTTCCGGGCGATAAATAAAGTGGCAGGGAATAGCACAGCCCGGAGGAAGGCAAAGGATTCTTCAAGGCTCTCTAAATCCATGCAGAAAACCATACCACATCATAAAGGCAAAGATTAATGCTAATGGAGGGCCAAGGGCGGAAAGAAAAAGACAGATGTCATATATAATATAAGTAATGTGTTTTGATTATTGTGTCATACATGGTCAATTTTTAACGGGCGATCATGGCCAATAATATAATTGCATGAAAACTGATGGTCGGGCGCCATTCCAGTTAGTTATCAGCCAGTAATATTGCAAAGTGTATGGCCACACTTCCAATCATTGCGGCTTTCCAGATAATTTGTGTTCTGGAAGTATCATAATGCGTCGTTCTGCTTCTACTATCGAGGAGGATGCTGGAGATGTAGTTTATTGTGAAAAAATTATTGTACATGTCAAAAGGGGTCATTTGTATTTAAAAAAAACAATGCTAAACGATCTACCCTAAAATTTTTATTCCGTTTTCTAATAATGCTCAGACTTCCGTCCCTGGGTCGGATTTAACCTTGGGGGTCTATCTAGGTACGTTTCCACCTTCACCGGACGTAACAAAGCAGCTTCAAATCTAAGTGTGTGTTACCTCGCTAATTCAGTTTAAGCAGCACCGGTCTGTAAAATGCTTACCAAGGCTTGTTACATGCTTACAATACATGATGGTGCAGAGATCGTTTAATGTATGTTTCAGCCCTTGCATGTCTCGTGTACATTTCCACTATAATCTTTTCAAACCTTAAGGGCATGTCCTCCACCAAAACTGCCAACAGTTGTACTTGTATGCTTACATGGTCTGACTGCCTTCTGAAGGTTGAACTCATGTCTACAGCTGTAAGAAGCTTTTTACGAGCTTGCACATTGATCAAGGCATATCAGGGAACAGAAGTTAGTTATTTGGCATGTGATGTATTCGACTGCGATTAGGCTGACTGCTGAACCTGGAGAAAAAAAACAGGAGGTCCAGGCTGTGGTCAGGTAAAGCTTAAAAAACCTTGAGGGGGTTTCAAGAGAATCTGTTTCTATACAATTTTAGCTAGGGGTGAATGTCCCTTTAACACTAAAGATCATTAGACACGACAAAACAAAACTTGACGCATTTCTTTTACCCATTTTTATTTCTCCAAGGTTAACAAACCAAAATTTGCACAGACAATAATTAGTCTTTTTTTAAAAAGATCCTCGTGTGCCCCTCACCTGCATCAATACATCCCATAGAGATGAGATGTTAACACAGAGTGGCTAATTTGCCTGGTTTACAGCAAACAGGAGTCAGGAACGTTTAATTGTACAACGCGTTTCGTGCAATGCGCGCGGGGACTGATAAATGTTTTCCCCTAAGCTGCGAAAATTTCCCCCCAAAGAGTGTAAAACAACAAAACCCAGAACATTTATCTCTATAAAATGAGTGTCATTCTAGGCTTAGGCAAAATAATCATTATCATATAAAAATACCCACTATAGAGATATTTATATGATATACACAGAGAGTTTCCCCTGTAATGTGATAATTCATTTTTCATGACAGATATGATTATTGTATATAGATGGCCTGGCAATAAAACTAAAAATGCCTTGGGGGGTTGGTTGGACACTGCAAGCAAAGAAATAGGAGGGGGATGTTGTCTCCTGGACCATGTAAACACTGTAGGAATTGTGCAGGAGTTGTCCTTCGGAACATGGATATACAGGAGGAATTGTTGCAGGGAGGTCATTATGGAACATGGCATATACAGTAGAGAATTGTGCAGGAGTTGTCTCCTTCTGGAACATGATAAACCAGTAGGAATGGTGAGGGAGTTGTCTTCTGGAACACGGAGAACAGTAGGACGTGTGCAGGGAGTTGTTATTATGGACATGGGATATACGTAGGAATGTTGCAGGAGTTGTCCTTCTGGAACATGGCGGATATACCAGTAGGCATTGTGCAGGGAAGTGTCTTCTGGGAAACATGGATATACCAGTAGGGAAATGGCAGGAGTTGTCCTTCGAAAACATGGATAAACCAGTGGAATTGGCATGGGAGTTGTAGTAGGAACGATGGATATACAGTAGGAGGGAGGGATGTTGGTATGGAACAGGGATATACAGTAGGATTATGTGCAGGGGAGTTGTCAATGGAACAAGGGATATACAGAGTAAGTGTGCAGGGGTGTTGTTATGGAACATGGAATACAGTAGGAAGAGTGTGCAGAGAGTGTGGTTATGGAAACTTGATTACAGTAGGAATGTGTGAGAGTGGTCATTATGGAACATGGATATACAGTAGGAAGGGTTCAGGGGAGTTGGTATTATGGCAACATGGATATGACCGTAGGAAGTGTGCTGAGAGTTATCATTAGGCACATCGGATATACAGTAGGAAGTGGTGCAGGGAGTGTCATATTGGAACATGGAATACAGTAGGAAGTGGGCAGGGAGTTGTTCATTATGGAACATGGAATAACAGTAGAAGTGTCAGGGAGTTGTTATTATGGAACATGGATAGAATTTACAGTAGGAAGTGTGCTGAGAGTTGTTCATTATGGAACAGGATATACAGTAGGTAAGTGCAGAGTGGTCATTAGGAATGTCATAGGTGTCTGTCATTATGGAACATGGATATACAGTAGAAGTGTGCAGGGAGTTGTCATTATGATAACATGGAAACCAGTAGGAAGTGTTAGGGATTTTATTATGGAAATTGATAATACAGTAGGACGGTGCATGAAGTTGTCATTATGGAACATGGATATACAGTAGAATGTGCAGCGACGTTGTCCTTGACTATCGTTGGAAGCCAGGGATTATTAGTGAGAATCCGTATGTGTGCAAGGGAGTTGTCATTATGGACAGGATAATACAGTAGGAAGTGTGCAGGAGTTGTCATATTGGAACATGGAATATTACAGTAGTGAAGTGTGCAGGAGTTGGTCATTTAGTGAACATGTATACTAAGTAGGAAGTGTGCAGGGAGTTGTCATTATGTAACATGTATATACAGTAGGTAAGTGGCAGGGAGTTTGTCATATGGACATGATATACAGTAGGAAGTGTGCAGGAGTTGTCATTATGGAACTGGATACTAAGTAGGAAGTGTGCGGAGTTGTCTTAGTAGAGCAGGATATACAGTAGGAGATGTGCATGGATGTTTGTGACTTATGGAAGCATGGTACTACAGTAGGAAAGTGTCAGGGAGTTTCATTATGGACATTGGATCAACATTAGGAAAGTTCAGGGAGTTTGCATTATGGAACATGGATCTACAGTTCGGAGTGTGCAGGAGTTGTCATTATGGAACCTGGATCTCATGGAATGGTGCAGGGAGTTGTCCAGGTATGGAACTGGATATACAGAGGAAGTTGTGTCAGGCGTTGTCATTAATGGAACATGGATAACATAGAAAGTGTGCAGGGATTGTCATTAGTAACATGGATAACAGTTAGGAAGTGTGCAGGGAGGTGTCATTATGGAACAAGGAATATACAGTAGGAAGTGTGCAGGGAGTTTCATATTG
The DNA here is from genome assembly GCA_019447015.1 of Hymenochirus boettgeri. Taxonomy (NCBI): domain Eukaryota; kingdom Metazoa; phylum Chordata; class Amphibia; order Anura; family Pipidae; genus Hymenochirus; species Hymenochirus boettgeri. The sequence goes on along the minus strand of CM033469.1, from coordinate 411,048,484 downwards.
AAACAGGTATACAGTATGGAGTGTGCAGGTAGTGTTGTCATTAGGAACATGGATATCGTAGTGTAATTGTGCAGGGAGTTGTCATTATGGCAAAGACACAGTGAATGTAGCATGTAGTGATGAACTGATTACAGTAGGATGTCAGGGAGTTGTCATTATGGTAGCATGGATACTACGTAGGAAGTGTGCAGGGAGTTTGTCATTTATGGAAGATGGTATAAAGTAGGAGATTGTGCGTGATGTTGTCATTATGGAACATGAATACATGGAATGCGGTGCAGGGTTGTCATTATGGAACAATCGAGATACGTAGGAAGTGTGCTAGGTAGTTGTCAGTATGGAACGATGATAGACAGTAGGAAGTGTTGCAGGGAGTTGTCTATAACTAATTAATAGGAATGCGAGTGTCATTATGAACATGTAATAAAGATGGTGCAGGGAGTTTGTCATATGGAACATGGATATAAGTAGGAAGTGTGCGGAGAGTTTTATTATGGAGCAGGAATACAGTGAATGTGTGCAGGGTAGTTTGTCATTATGGAACATGGATATACACGTAGAGTAGGAATGTGTCAGGGAGTTGTTCATATGGAACATGGATATACAGTGGAAGTGTGCAGGAGTGTCCCTTTATGGACAGGATATACAGTAGGAAGTGTGCAGGGATGTCATTATGGAACCGGAGATACAGTAGGACTGTGGCAGTGAGTTGTCATTATGTGAACATGGATATACAGTAAAGGTGTGAGGGAGTTGTCATATGGACACTGGATATAAGTAGGAATGTGTAGAGGTTTGTCATTATGGAGCTGATTACAGTAGGAAGTGTGAGGGAGTTGTCATTTTGTAAAATGACAGGATTATCAGTCGGAATTGTGAGGGAGGTCATTATGGAACATGATTATACAGTATGAAGTTGTTTTTTTGCAGGGAGTTGTCATTATGAACAGTGATAACGCTTAGGAAGTGTTCAGGGAGTTGTCATTATGGACATGGATATACATAGGAAGTGTGCAGGGAGTTGTCATTATGGACATGGATATCGTAGGAATGTGCAGAGTTGTCATTGAAAGGAAACAGTTAAGTTCTAGGTATTGGAACATGGAATACAGTAGTAAGTGTGCAGGGAGGTCATTATGTACCATGGATATACGTAGGAAGTGTGCAGGGAGTTGTCATTATGGAAACAGGATATACAGTAGGAAGTCGTGCAGGGATTTGTCGTTGGACAGCATGGATAGACAGAGGAAGTGGCAGGGAGTTGTCATAGGAACATGGAATACAGTAGGAAGTGTTGCGGGAGTTGTCATTATGGAACATGGATAATACAGTAGGAAGTGGCAGGAGTGTTAATTAGGGAACATGGATATACACAGTAGGAAGTGTGCAGGGGTGTCATAGGAGCATGGAAATATACAGTAGGGAAGTGTGCAGGGAGAGTTGTCCTTAGGAAAACATGGATATCAGTAGGAAGTGTGCAGGGAAGTGTCATTATGGAACATGGATATACAGTAGGAAGTTGTGCAGGGAGTGTTCAGTATGGAAAACATGGCTATACAGTAGGAAGTGTGCAGGGTAGTTGTCATTATGGAGCATGGAATATACAGTAGGAAGTGGGCCGGGAGTTGTCATTATGGAACATGGATATACAGGTAGGAAGTGTGCAGGGGAGTTGTAATTATGGAACATGGATATTATACAGTAGGAGTGTGAGGGATTGTCCTTATGAACATGGATATACAGTAGGAAGTGTGCAGGGAGGTAAGTGTGGCAAAGCAGTTGTTTGGCTGTCCACTCCCCCCACGCTATGTGTTGAGGGACCCCTAGGGCTGGGGCCCAGGGCAATTGTCCGTTTAGCAGTGACCCCCTCTATACTAGGACAGGTTAGCCACAGCCCCAAGTGGTATTTATAAACCTACTCACGCACACGATGCCCCTGGACCTGGCTGCCCCCTTTAAACTGCCCCAAATATAAATAAATTCAAGGAAACTAAAAACGTTACCCTCTGGCCAACTGAAAAATGAAATATGTTACATTGAAACAACAATAAGATGGAATGGGCGTTTGCCATCATTTATACACTGAGATGCAATACGGTATGACAGACACCCAGTGAATGAAACCTTCGGCAATGCCCTTGGGACTGGGTTTGATTAACCCATTACTGTTGCCCCTCTGGGACCTGGGTGTATTAAACCATAAGCTGTTGCCCCCTTTGGGACTGGGTGTTATTACCCATCATGTGCCCCGGGGACTGGGGTATTAACCCATTACTGTGCCCACTTGGGACGGTGTATTAACCTATCCCTGTGCCCCACTTTGGGACGGGTGTATTAACCCATTACTGTGGCCCCCATCTGGGACTGGGTTTGTTGTATTAACCTATCAATGTGCCCCATTTGGGACTGGGTGTATTAACCTTCACGTGCCCCTTTGGGACTGGTGTATTAACCCATTACTGTGCCCATCTGGGACTGGGTGTATAAACCCTTACTGTGACCCCTTTGGGGACTGGGTGTATAACCTATCACTGTGCCCCTTGGGACTGGGTGATTAACCTATTACTGTGCCCCCTCTGGGACTGGGTGTAATAACCCATTACTGTGCCCCCTCGGGACTGGGGGTATTAACCTATCACTGTGCCCCCTCTGGGACTGGGTGATTAACCCATTACTGTGCACCATCTGGGACTTGGGATTAATTGTATCACTGTGACCCCTTGGGACTGGGGGCGTATTAACCTATCACTGCGCACCATCGGGATTGGGTGGGTATAACCTATCACTGCTGCCCCATCCGGCGATTGGGGTATTAACCTATCACTGCGCCCCCTGGGGACTGCGTGTATAACCTATCACTGTGCCCCTCTGAACTGGGTGCAGTACATATCACTGTGCCCCCTCTGGACTGGTGCTGCCGCTTTGAAAGGAATTCTCCCATGGACAGTTAACACGGCCGCGTGTTTGTGTTACCCAGGAGGCACGGCAAAAACACACTGATGGATTCTGACATGGTTGTTAACATATTTCCAGAAGATGAAATGTCGATTTGTTATTAGTCTGTTGCTGTTATTTCTGCCAGAGCAGGTAACAAGAGAGCAGCAGGCATCTTATATTATATAATCTGTGGCTGCTCTCAGAGCCCCGTGTGTATCAGTGGGATCGGGGAAAGGGAAAAAAAACTGCGGCGCGGCAGATAATCGCGTAAGCAAAAAACGTCACGCCAAGCCATTTGCACCTTGGGGTAAATAAACGAGGTTGTTTAGTAACAAAGCGTCAAGCTAAATTTACAGTCAGAGGTAGCAAATCATATTGTGAGGTGTTAAAACTGCGCCTGTTTACTTGGCTGTGTGAGATCTCATTTAGCTTCCTACAAGCCAATGCTTGACTCGTTTGGATCAACCAAACAAATCCACTGTCCCAGCATTCCTCAGTCAGCCCAAACGCTTACCTTTCGAGTTCCTATCTTCCCTTTGTTGCATTGTAAAGAGTCTTGTTAAGACCTTTGTCATGGGAAAGACATGGGTTAAGACTCTGTGTCATGGAAGAAGACAGGGTAAGATCTTTGTCATGGGAGACATGGGGTAGATTAAGACTCTTTGTCATGGGAAGGACATAGACATGGGTTAAGACTCTTTGTCATGGGAAGACATGGGTTAAGACTCTTTGTCGAGGGGAAGACAGGGGTTAAGAATCTGGTCATGGGAAGACTGGGTTAGACTCTTTGTCATGGGAAGACATGGGTAAGGACTCTTTGTCATGGGAGCCATGGTTAAGACTCTTGTCTATGGGAAGAATGGGTTAAGACTCTTTGTCAGGGGAAGACATGGGTAGGTTAAGACTCTTTGTCGGGAAGATGGGTTTAAGACTCTGACAAAGAGTCTTAACCCATGTCTTCCCATGACAAAGAGTCTTAACCCATGTCTTCCCATGACAAATGACAAAGAGTCTTAACCCATGTCTTCCCATGACAAAGAGTCTTAACAAGACTCTTTACAATGCAACAAAGGGAAGATAGGAACTCGAAAGGTAAGCGTTGGGCTGACTGAGGAATGCTGGGACAGTGGATTTAGTTTGTTGATACCAAACGAGGGTCAAGCCTTTGGCTTGTAGGAAAGCTAAATGAGATCTAACAGCAGCCAAGTAAACAGGCTCAGTTTTAACACATCACAAATATGATTTGCTACACTCTGAATGTAAATTTAGCTTGACAGCTTTGTACTAAACAACCTCGTTTACCAAGGTGCAAATGGCTTGGCGTGACGGTTTTGCTAAGCGATTATCTGCCGCGCCGCAGTTTTTCCCGATCCCACTGATACACACGGGGCGCTGAGAGCAGCCACAGATATATATATATATAAGATGCCTCTGCTCTCTTGTTGACCTGCTCTGGCAGAAATTACAGCAACAGACTAGATGAAGCAAATAGACATTTCGCATCTTCTGTGAAATATGTTAACACCCTGTCAGAATCCCATCAGTGTGTTTATTGCAAGTGCCTACTGGGTAACACAAACACGGGCCGTGTTAACGGTCTATGGAGAGATTCTTTAAAGCAGCACCCAGTCCCAGAGGGGGCACAGTGATAGGTTAATGCACCCAGTTCCAGAGGGGGCACAGTGATAGGTTAATACACCCAGTCCCAGAGGGGGAAGTATGCCAGTGTGCAGAAATGATATTGGTATGGGGCCTAGGAATGATGCAATTGATTATCTTTCTAGTTTATAAAGTATGCAGTGTGCAGATAATATGATTAGTGTATGGGGCCTAGTGAATGATGTGCATTGATATTTTTCTATGTTTTAATGTATGCCAGTGTGCATGATATATGATATTGTATGGGGCTAGGAATGTTGAATTGATTATCTTTCTATTGTTATAAGTATGCCAGTGTAGATATGATATTGTATGGGGGCATGGAATGTGCAGATTATTTGCTATGTTATAAAGTATGTCAGTGTTGCAGATAATTATGATATGGATGGGCCTAGGAATGGGTATTGATTATCTTTTTATGTTATAATGTATGCCAGTGTGCAGGATTTAATATGATAATGTATGGGGCTAGGAATGTGCAGTGAAGATCTTTTCTATGTTTATAAAGAGGCCAGGTGACAGATAATATGATATTGTATGGGACATAGGGATGGTTATTGATTATCTTTCTATGTTATAAAGATGGCAGCAGTTTAGTGGCAGGAATATGATATTGATGGGACTAGGAGTGCATGATTATCTTTTCTAGGTTTAATGATGCCAGTGTGCAGATAATATGAATTGTATGGGGACCTAGGAAGTGCATTGATTTTCTTTCTATGTTTATAATGTTGCAGTGTGCAGATAATATGATATGTATGGGACCTAGGAATGGCATTGATTATCTTTCTATGTTTATAAAGGTATGCCAGTGTGTGCAGATAAGAGGCACTATTGTAGGGGGCCTAGAAATGTTGCATTGATTATCTTTTCTATTTTATATATATATATTATATAATATATAATATATATGATATACATACAAAATACAAGGCATATGCAGCTCAAACCTTTTTCTAAATTACTTTCAGTGTTGGTGCAAAGGAGAGAACTGGGCACTTTTTTTGTGTGTAATGTATATGTAATATATATATTTATTTATTTATAAAACGGTGCCCATTTGTTAAAGGGATAGTGTACACTAGTAACCTTATATTAAGGGCATGTCCACCCTAAAAAACAATAAGAGTCACGTACGTTGTCAGGTGAGCCCCAAACTGGATTCTGATTCAGCACATTTTTATATGTCAATACTAACCGTATTAAGGGTTAGCTTTTATGTCCCATTTTCTGGCAAGAGTATGACTAAGTCCCCTCCCCCCCATGCGGAGGGACCATGCCGTTTAAAGAAGGAAAACTGCAGTAAGCTACAAATGAACACAACCCCCCTTTGTTGTGTTTGCGAGACCCAATGTGGCCCGCCCATCTACGTCAGGCCCCGCTCTAGTGAAGTTTTTTTGTAGGAATTACCAGGGATGATGTGATCGGGGGTAATGAAAGCAAATGCTATTTCTTTAGGGGCCTGCCGTTTAAATAGCCTAAATAAATCAAATTGCTTTCATTCCCCCAGTTTTCTTCTATCTAGACAGTCTAGCGTTCAATCTCTCTTTCTAATCGCCCGGAAAAAAAAAAAGGGGAATTTTTGTTTCGGATTGTAAGTCCCAAATTTCCATTTCCCGCCCCCCCTGGGATTTTTTTAGGAATAGGGAAGAGCCAATTAGTCGCCCCCACATCCCTGTCTATGACAGGACAGTCATTTCTATTTTATTTGTGATTCAGTACCTGGACAGGCACATATTGCCTGTCATATCATCTCATCACACCACAGTAAGAGACGTAGAGACAGTTACCACAGCACCCCAGGGCCTGTGTATAAACCCTTTCACGGGGTGGTTTTACCTGTGGTCTAACTGTGGGAAGAGAACTTGCAAGCATTCAAGGTGTTGGTGAACTACAACTCCCATAATCTTCGGGTTAGTAAAACAAATAATGTATAATGGCTTGTTACGCCTTACTGGCTGCGCTCGGGGCCCGTACACACAGAGTAAAGGCGTGGTAAGATTAGCGCCAACTCTTAACATAGCCTTTGCTACAAGGGTACGCCGCGCCTAATTTTTTTTTTAAAAAACAAATAGAAGCATTGGGCAATTGTCTCCGCTGTTGTAGTCAATTTTAAATTCTTGTTTAGCATAGAATGCTGGGAATGCAGTTTCCCTAATAACAAACGGGTGATGAAAGGAAGGTGTAGCGACTTGTGTTTAGTGACTTTTATGGATATATTTATATTAGGGTGCTATTATTCTGAAGCCTTTCAATCAGGGGTGCCCATTACCATTGAGCAACGGAAAACCTATGTCAGGCGGCACCCCTATGGAACAATCAACAAGGCGCATGTTTGGTCCTGCAATCTGAATTTTCAGCACAGTCCTACATCAGTGTAATCACAGCCTCCAGTACCCACCATCAGTATTAAGTCGCCCCCCCACACACCCACCTCCCAAGGCCTACGCCTATGTCCCTTAGAAGCCACACCCACTTCACGTGCTGCCACCCATTCTAATATTGTTCAGTGTGCAAAAACCTAGTGGGCCTGCAAACTACAAGTTCCCAGCATTCCCTGTCGGCAATACTGATGTCACTGCGGCATAACTGGATTGTGAGGGTCAGTGCTCTATAAAATGAAAGAAAACCAAAATCCACAGATCTCTCCCTTTACGAATGCGAGAATAAGATATGTGACGAATATTTTTTACATCGTAAACCGTGATTACATGCTTATGCAAATTGCGCAGGATTTAGGGTGAATTCCGAATACTAATTGCGTGGTTGTTGCTCAATTTTGTTATTTGTTTGTTTCAGGGAATTGTACTTTCCGGTACTTATTGTGTTACCTGCTACCCTGTGTTTAAAACCTGTTACTGTAGTCTTTAAACACTTTCGCGTTTCATGTTAACTGCGTTAGGACACGCCCACGTGCGCTAATCACCTGAAACGTATTAAACATTCACTGAGAGCTGTGGGGCAAACTGATATCGGGTGCACAGTGAATGTATGGGTAAAAGAGTACGATTTGCCCCCATTTTTTACGTTCTTGGAATAGCACAAACCTTCTTTCCAATTAGAGATTTTAAATAAAAAAAATAAAAACAATAGTCCATGTATGACAGGAAGGTCAGGGAAGATATTTCATCATTCACCCGCTGAGCCATATTACGAAACTTTCCTTCAACGCGGCGTCTTTTCAAATTATCCCTTTTGTCGGATGTGACGTAAAAATAGAGAAATAATTGTTCAATTTGCATAACTAACTCTCCCCAATGCCACAACGCTCTCGTTGTGTACAGGATGGGGGAAGTGCCCGGATCTCTGGCGTTTGCTATTGATGTTTTGATATTATCCACTTGTTTCTTTGGTCCCAAATAAAAAACAGCCCAATCCGTCTTTCTAATAATCAGTTTTATATAAAACAGATTTCCAAAACAAAGTGAAAAATGTGTGTTGTTCCAATATCTGGCTGATACTCACACAAGCAATGCATTTATGGTTTATGTTTCACATAGATATTGACTTACTGCATAGAACGTATGTGGGGTGGCAGTAACCAGAACCAATCAGAACGTTCCTTTCATAGTTTCTATCTGCTCTGAATTGATGAAAACTATTCTGTTGATTGGTTTCTTGTCTTCACCATTTCTCAGAATTTGCCTTTTAGTTACACTTTGTGCTTTGACGAATTTGTACCATTTGTACGAACATTTAATGCGATAAGCAAGGAGACTGGACTAGAAAAGCCGTTTTACACCACCCACTGACAAAACCCGTTTGTATTTTATTTCCTAAAAAGCTGCCAAAATTTCGAGCTGCTGAAATTTAGGCATGCGAGGAAGAACTAATGTGATATATATTACAATGTAAATTAGAGCAAAACACATGCAACTGATTTTAAGCGCAATGAAATGACTATTGGTTGATACAAATCAAGTGTATGGGAAGCAAAGGAGGGACTAATAACTGAGATTTTGCCGACGATATCCTCAAGGGTAGCCTGTGTATTAGGAAGCCTGGACAGATTGTCTGATTGGCCCAACCAGAGTGATTGGTTAGTGAAGCGACTGTTTGATTTGCTACTTAGCACCGGTGAAATCTGGCCACATTCGCCCTCTGCTTGGTATCGGGAGTGGTGACAAGCCGTAAGTTGTATTGTTTTATTCGCGCCACAACATAATGAATATAAGAATGAGAGAGATTCTATAGCGTGTAATAACTAGGGTCTGACCCATAGCTTGGGGTATAGTCTACAAATTGGCCTCCAGCTGTTAATGAATAAGGATTGAATCGGTGGAATTTCGGCAACAGCGAACAGCGAAACCCAGGTTTTGTATCAACGCCCTACTTCTAAAATGCAAAGGTGGCTGTTCCCATCATTTATAGTTGATGTTGGGTCTGCATAAAAATTGGTTGAACTCGATGGACCTCCAACCCAAAATACTTATCTAGGGAAACTTTGCCATTAACAAACTAAATAGGCTATCAGTTTGTACAAAAGGTTGAACGTCCTAGTCAAGATAGATCCTGGATATAGTCTCAGTGGTTAACAAAAATGACATATCGTCACCTTACTAATGGCAGAGTTCCAGGGTAACCCACATCATGAATGGAAATTCAAGGCACCAAAGGATTTATCTATTTTTTTCTTTTACATTACATAAGAGTGAAGCCATCATGATCTAAGTGATGAAGGATAGTAAGGACCCTTCCCTTCATCGGAAATAAAGTCAACGATTTTAAGGCCTTGGCCGTCTTCCAAATATCCCCGTGCGATGAGCTGCAAGAAATGGCATTTAGGAAAAAAAAAAGAATTGCAAAAAAAGTTGTGTGAGCAACGGCCTCATGGGAACAAGAGGTAAATACTTAATGGGAAGTGGTGCTTGGCCACTAATATGCTTCAATGGGTGGATAAATCGAAGGTAACCTGGTCGTGGGGGGGAGGTGAATAAGGAATATTCAACGCTCGCATCATCGAGTTAGATTTGCTATTGGAGCAGGCAGTTTTGTACATACTAGCTCTGTTAAACCTACAGTCTTCAGGTAGATTAACCACAGCCGCCCATGCTCTGGGCAATTACCTAAAAGATCCCCCCTTGTGTGTCCTGTTAGACCCACCAGTAAAAGTATAAACACAAAAACCTTTAACCTGGAATCTTTGGGCATTTTAAAAACTTTTGAATTTGTTGAGCTTTACCTGCTCATGCCGTACAACACGTAGAATTGTTATAATGTTTAATTGGGGACGATGGCACCGTCCGGTTTAATGAGTAATTCTTTTTGTCAATAATCATTTTGGCATAAAAGAATTTAACAGAGTTTTAATCGGTAAAATTCAAACTTATACTTCTCAAATGTGCGAGTAAAATGTAATATTTAAACAAGATGCGGTTGACATTCTTCCGAGAGTATCGCCCACAGCCAGAAAGGCTGAAATTCATGGGTGTCTAGGATTTTGACAACCTGAAACAACTTTTAAATGACGCAACGATTGGTAAACAGTGTGCGTGTGTGTGAAGGGAGCAAGGAGCATGGCTTCATACCCAGGGAAACATTGAGGCGCGTGCTTGAAAGAAGTGGGTGTGGTGGGCTGACTAGCATGACTTGGGGTTTTGGACTCGAGGGCTTAACTTAACACTGATTGGTGGCTGAAGGGCAAACTAACACGGATTGGTGGACTTAGGGGTGATTAACACTGATGGTAGACGGTGCTGAAAGTACAGTATTGATGGTAAAGATTTTTTTTTTTCAAAACTGCCACCTTTTAGTGTTCTGCAGGGGTGCGTCCCAGGCAAAATGTTTCAGTTTGATGCATCTGGTAGGGCCACTTGCTTGAAATACAGGAACATAAATAAAGCGTCTACTCACAAGGCGCAGTCAGCCTGGACAATACGGGGATGGCTTCGAGTCATTTTCTTTTCATTTTCAATCAGCAACACGAACTTTACACTGGCGTCAGGGAGTGTGTTAAACTCACTGTGACTTTATTTTCCATACCACATAAGTAAAAGGCAAACACAATGAACATTCAGGGTAGATTCAATAAAATCTCTTATCGGTTTAAAATGTGTGCTAATTTTGCGCCGCAACCAATCAGATCTTGTTTAACATTGAAAGCTAACATCTGATTGGTTGGGGCAAAACTTGCACGTTTTAACGATAAGAATCTTTTATTGAATAACCCGAATGTTCATTGTTGTTTGCTTTCTTATGTGGAAAATAAAAGCCACAGTGGAAGTTAAGCAAAACTCCCTGACGCCAGTAAAGTTGCGTTTGATTGAAATGAAAGAAAATGACTCGAGCCATCACCGTATTGTCCAGGCTGGACTGGCGCCTTGTGAGTAGACGCTTTATCTCCCGGCGAGACTTTACTTTCTTATCAAAATAAATAAAATAAAAGGCGACATGAAAAGAGGGAAAAAACGTGACCCTCCGAGGATTTCTCCAACAAGAAAACCGGGACAAGAAGAAAGATCCGACCACATAAAAGGGGAACTTTACGTCGTCGAGAAAAAAAAATGCCTTTCCTTGCACAAAAAAACACTGTTTGCGAAGAGTTTCAAATGAATCTGTCGTTTCATGATCGTGGTCTCTCACCATGAAGTTTTGGTTCTTTGTCGCGGAGAGATTTTTGTCGGACAAAATAGGGGGAGGGGTGTTTGTTGTAGCGATGGCCTAGTTCGGGACCAACCCGGATCCGCGGCGGATTTGACTTCCGTTCGGCGAACGTGCGGATTACGCAGATTTTCGGTTTCCGCCTTCCCGTCCAACTTTTACGAACCCCGCGCTTTTCGAAAATTTTCTAAATTACAGATTCTCTCGTATTTTCGAAATACGGGAAAATATGAGAAATCCTCGAAATATAAAATTCGGCGGATTTTCAATTTTTGGGACGTAGGCAAGACACATTTTCGGGTCCGTATTTTCAAAAAATCCGTCGTATTTTCGAAGAAGAACAGATTTTGCCGAACGTTCATTTTAATAGTTTTAATGGTCTCTACTCGTGGATTTTCGAATTTTACAATTTTTTCGAAAATTGCAGATCCTCAAGCGGACCGGATTTTGCGAAGTTCGGGCCATTCTAGGGTGTGTAGTCTCACGCACAATACGGAATCTGGAAATGTCATTCCAAATTGAAACTTAAAAATAAACTCCTCTGAATATAATAAAAAAAAGAACCCACACCTCTGCTTTTTTCTTGATAAAATTAAATGGAAGTTTGTACCTCAAACTGAAAAATGACCTCCCTCCCAAACCTAACACAGCAAATAGTTAGAAAAATAAAAGATGTCAGACTAAGTCAATTAATATTGGGGGGCTGAGTGACTAATATTTATGGGGTCCTCCATCCCACCCTCAAATATTCATATGCATATGAGAGTTGTGGCCAGCAGTCTCCTATTATTTGCCCCCGCCGCCAAACACGTTTATTAAACGTGCGAATACGTTTATCATTATTTATCCTTTAGTCTGTCGTCCGAACCAACGGTCCTGATTGCTACAGAAAATCGTTATACCGTTTAGACAAACAAAACGCAAAAATTCACCAAGCACATAACCCAGTTGAAAAATCGAGTTAAAATGGAACTCATTTCCGCTGTATACACATTTACTAAAAGTTCAATGTAAGTTCATTTAAGCCGCAATCCTCTTCCTTTTTGTGCTGTAGATATCGAGCTAGATTCCGAGCCAAGCTGGAGATATTAATGCCACGGACCGACTTACTTTCCCTTCTTCATAATTACGCGTGTCTGTCTGCGGACAATCCGATGAATGTTTGTGAACGTTAGGTTAAGCTTTCTGTGCTCGCGTAATAATATGGAACCAAAATGGTGCCTTTCTCATTTCTAGATTATATAATACCTACTTACAATTAATTAAATGGACACTTATCTGTATGAACGTTAATGAAGTATGCGCCCAAATATACAGCATTCGAGCTATTTCGTTTAACCGTTAATGAGGGTCAGTGTAAACTTGATGACCTTTGGTGTTTTGTGATTGTGCTCTATTCTTTTGTTGTGTGCTGTGTTAAGGGAACACATAAAGCCTAAAACATTCTAAGCAGAAAGACATGCCACGCCCCTATATGGAACGGATAGACTCCAATAATTTGAGCATATTGACAAACTCGAAATTTACAGGAACGTGCCTACAAACCCGTACCGGCTTGGAGTTGGGCATTATTAATTGGACGTGTTATAATACATATAGACATATTAATAAAAAAGATATTTTCATGACACAATGACAAAGGCAAAAAAAAAAGAAATATCCAAAACTTACTGTACAACCCACAAATCCCATTATCTTAATGACACAAGAACAAACAAAAATAAAAACAAGATTCGCGTAGTCGTTCTTGGCAGAAATAAAAATCGGGGGTTGGGGGGGGGAACACAACAATGAAACCAGAGGGTTTTTTTGAATGATCAATTCCCTGTGAGGCTTATTGATTTAACACAGCAGGCAGAAAACCTCCTTATTTCTCTTTCCTGCCACAGGATCTTTACAAATTCTGATCCCTGATTAGCAGGCAACATCACTACAAATATAGTTATTTGTCAAGCAGGAGAGATGTAGGTAACCCTTTATAGGGTTTACCCTTTTATATGCCCACACTCACACAACAGGGCAAATCAGACTAATCAATATTCTGCCAGAACCGATAAAATAACCTCGTACAAATTCACTATTTAAGGCAAATGCAAACTTGTCTGATTAAGAAATTCTAGGGTAATCTCGGCTAGTAGAAAATAAACAGGAGATTCAATAAAAGTTTCTTATCATTAAAATGGTGGCTAATTTTTCCCCAACCAATCAGAATTCTTATGTTAACATTTGAAGGCTAACATCTTGATTGGTTGGGGGAAAAATATTACAATGAGTGGGTTGTAAAGTCATGCAACTGGTGTAATAAGAATCAGCGTGGCTTTAAAGAATCAGGTTATGCAGCAGCTTTAAGGGTTTCGCAAAGACACCACCAGCTGCACACAGCATATAATATATAGATATGCAATTTTTTTACTGTGGAAGCTTATCCTCGAGTGTTTAAAAGATCCACAGAAGTTTAACAGCCAAATCACAAAACTACTGGTATATCACAATGTAAGGGGAGCGAAACGTGGCTCCCAGTCGCATCCCCCTACTTTTTCTTTTTTTTTTTAAGATATGATCGAATTAGATACTTATCACATTTAAACTTATCGCGAACGTCTCCCTATAACGTCTGAATTAGGATTTGTATATATATGGATCTGCACTGGTTTTTCCAGCATCAGTGTCTAAATGAATCCGCACTGCCATTCTATCAAACCTAAACTGTCAGGCCATCTGCTAGTTAACTAACGTTCTGACGGATGAAATGGCACTTTATTGTATTTAAAGAAGAAACCATTTTAATGTATTTCCTCTCTGCTTGAACCATAAAATGGCTTTATTCCAGGTTGCGTCTGTAACGTTGCGGGTAGGTTGAAAAATTGTCTGACAGCCGAGTGAAAAAAAAAAAAAAACTTGACTCTTTCTTTGGCCTAATTGGCTGAAAAAATTCCGCACCAATCAGCTGCCACCGTCTTCTCGCTTCATAAAAAAGATAAAGGCAAAGTTTCCAACATGAGAGTTTTTAAAATATGCCGAGTAGGACACAGTTTTCAAAGTTATTTAAAACCTTAATTATTTCCATGAAAACATTGACCAATTCTCTGTAGTTTCCTTCTTTATTTGTTTTTAAACCGCACGTGAAGATTGGGAAGTTTAAATGGAAACGAATCGGTTTCGGTGGAGGTTTATAATAAAAAAAGAATTACACTCTCCTGTCTGTGGTGAGCCTCTGTTATTTATGGAAACCCAGGTAAAAGAGAAGCTGGAAATGAAGTTTTTTTGGCTATAGTGCGTATTAAAGCCCAAAAGGAAAGCTAACATAAACGTGTATAAAACTCAATTTAACTGGGCATACAGTTCCGTTTTGGACAGGTGATGCCGGTTTTCTTTGGTGTATGAAGATGGTATGTCGCACTCTGATCAGTTTGTGTGACAATTTAGCCAACTAAGGGTGGGGCTGTTTCGTAAGACAATGTCATTTGGATTAAATGCCCATTTGTGGTGAATCAGCAAGTTTGGCAGTTCTTGCTCTTCGCTTGACTCTAGTGTGTTTTTGGTGGGGAGGAGCGTTGTTCTTGAAAAGTAGCTGTGTATTAGTAATAATGTATACTAGCATATAGTAAACATGGCAGTTCTCTTAACACGCAATAATAACAGTGCCCTACGAGGCCATAATAGACGTGTTCGTATTTTTTGTTGTCTCATAGTACCATGAGATAATGGTCATGAATTTTTCAATGAACTACCATTTGTATTGTGTGTGGGGGCAGGCTCTTACCAACAGTGTATTTGTAATGTGTCCGGGATGACAGATATGGATTACGATCAAATGGGCCATAAGCAGGGCTGTTATTGGGAGTCCACTGTTTATGTGTTTTTACTATAGCTGGGCCCCCAAGTTTTAATGGACCCTACCAGTGCTGAGCTTCTTGTTATAATCCTGCTCTGCCTGTAGGACCACAACAAAACAATTCCTAAGTCGGCTTGCCTTAGTTGCTTACATGCTTTGTTTCCATCTCACATACTCTGGTTGGCATCAGAACAGGTCTTGGCCATTACGATCAACCTGTCTGGTACAGACATCCTACGTAATTGTCTTGGGATGAATTATCTCAGTGGTTTTCTGAGATCCACCCACATGACAATATTTTGGTCTAGATTTCAAAACTTCAAACCGCTACGATCTAAAAACTATATTAACACCTATTCGTGTCCATGATCAGTTATTGTCAGATTATCGGACGTCCCAAACAAAACTTTAGTTTGTTGATTGTACAGCTCTTCAGGGCAGGGCTTATGTAACTGTATCATGTAATGTAAAGCATATGCGGAAGATGTTGGCGCTCTAATAAATCCTATAATAATAATATTTCCCTCATGCTGCGTGCATGACAGATTTTGTAAATGACATGTTTGAAATAAACCACACTTTGAGCATTATTAAGTAAATACACACAGAAACGTGTTGGACAGACAAACACTGTTTTTCTTTTATTTGGCTAGTGAAATGAATAATTGTTCTTATCAGATCATTGGCCTGTTTCTTCAGTCCTTTACACATTCTAATTGAAATTAAACTCTTAAACTAACACCACCATAATTCATATATTTATATGAGTAGACACGCGGAATAATTTGGGAATGGCCAAGGAAAGTAGAACTATGAACTGTGGTGACTTATTGTAAAGTACTGAAAATTACACATGATAAGGTGAGGAAACACTATAATGGAGATCCACCACATCTGGCATAGTGCATCCCATAAGGAGATCAGATAAGGGGCAGATGGTGATGGTGTCATGACCTCTTTATACCTTCATTAAATGTCCTTGGGTAACAGTGTGGCGAATCGAGGATTCCGTTAATCCTCGCTCTGTAAATTTATATTCATAATATTTGTAATTGTTGAAAAACTAACCGTCCAATAATCTTTTCAATCAGCGACCGAAACATCGACTTGCTAGTGGTTCTGCGCGTATTCTCCTCACAATGCAGGGCTGTTTTGAACAGGTGGTGCCCCATATTGCAGCGTCCATATATTGTATGCCTTGTGTTGAGGTTGGTAAAACAGATATATTAATAAGATTCTCCCCCGACTCTCATCCCATTTTTCCATATCGTGGGGCCTCTCCCCCCTTATTGGCCGTTAACAACACTGTTTGAGTGTGGAACGCATTCGCACCTTGAGATAACCGTTTCGGGGTTGTTGAATACTTACTTTGTTATTATCCCACTCTCCCCTCCTTCTTTGTATTTACCGAGATGCTCCGACATTGATTACAAAGCGGCCCAGCACCGTCTGTTTTTATCTTGTTGCCAACGGACTAGGTGAATCAATGAGTAGTAAATGAAGACTTAAAAAAAAAAGTCCGATCTCTGTGATGGAGGGTGGGGGGGGGAGATGTAAATGTTGTTTGGCGCTGGGCCATGGTCTCGCGTCTGTTCTTCTCTTATCAAGGATATGTTAAGGGCCGAATGGACATGAAATGTCAGCTATTTAATCACATCGGTCATGATTGATTTCTTCATGATGCCTCTGAGCTTCTGACCTCATCAAAAACTTTTCAATGAACTTTTTATATTCGTCCCCGACAAGCTTCTGGCTTTTCCAAGGTTCCGGCCGTTGGATGTCCTTGTCAAGCAAACAAGCGACTCCGCGCAGATCTTCCCCCCCATTCTCGGGCGATAATAGATGGCGGGATAGCACAGCCCGGAGGAAGGCAAAGGATTCTTCAAGGCTTCTAAATCCATGCAGAAAACCATACCACATCATAAAGGGGCAAAGATTAATGCTAATGGAGGGCCAAGGGCGGAAAGAAAAAGACAGATGTCATATATAATATAAGTAATGTGTTTTGCTTATTGTTTCATACATGAGTCAATTTTACGGGCGAATCATGGTCCAATAATATAATTGCATGAAAATCTGATGTCGGGCGCCATCCAGTAGTTATCAGCCAGTAATTATTGCAAAGTGTATGGCCACCTTACAATCATTGCAGTCTTTCCAAGATATTTGTGTTCTGAATGTTATCATAATGGCCGTCGTTCTGTTCTGCGACTATCGAGGGATGCTAGGAGATGTAGTTTATTGTGAAAATTATTGTACACTGTCAACATGGGGTCATTGTATTTATAAAACAATGCTAACGATACCCTACAAATTTTTATTCCGTTTTCTAATATGCTCAGACTTCCGTCCCGGGTCGGATTTAACCTTGGGGGTCATATCTAGGTACGTTTCCACCTTCACCGACGTAACAAAGCGGCTTCAATCTAAGTGTGTTTTACCTCGCTAATTCAGTAAGCAGCAACCGGTCTGTAAATCTTAGCCAAGCTTGTTACATGCTTACAATACATGATGGTGCAGAGATCCGTTTAATGGTATGTTTTCAAGCCCTTGCATGTCTCTGTAGCATTTCCACTATAATCTTTTTCAAACCTTAAAGGGCATGTCCCTCCCACAAAACTGCAACAGTTGTACTTGTATGCTTACATGGTCTGTCTGGCCTTCTGAAGGTTGACTCATGCTCTTACCAGCTGTAGAGCGTTTTTTACGAGCTGCACATTGTCAAGGTCATATAGGAACAGCAGTTAGTTATTGCTTGGCATGTGGATGTATTCGACTGTCTGATTAGGCTGACTTCTGATACCTGGAGAAAAAAAACAGGAGGGTCCAGGCTGTGGTCAGGTAAAGCTTATAAAACCTTGAGGGTTTCAAGAGCATCTGTTTTATACAGCATTTTGTAGGAGTGTGAATGTCCCTTTAACACTAAAGATCATTAGACACCCGACAAAACAAAACTTGCCAGCTTTCTTTTACCATTTTTATTTCTCCCAAGGTTCAACCAATTGGCACAGACAACTAATTAGTCTTTTGTTAACAAAGATCCTCGCGTGCCCCTCACCTGCATAATACCAATCCCTAGAGATGTAGCATGTTAAACAGAGTTGGCTAATTGGCCTGGTTTACAGCAAACAGGAGTCGGAACGTTACTTGTACAACGCGTTCGTCGTGCAATGCGTCCGCGGGACAGGATAAATGTTTTCCCCAAGGCTGCGAAAATTTCCCCCCCAAAGAGTTAAAACAACAAAACCCAGAACATTTATCTCTATAAAATGATGTTTCTCAATTCTACGGCTTAGGGCAAATAACTCATTATCTATAAAATCCGCACTTATAGTAGATATTTATATATATAAACACAAGAAAAAGGAAGTTTCCCCTGTAATGTGTAATTCATTAATTTGCATGACAGATATGATTATTTATATAGATGGCCTGGCAATAAACTAAAAAGCCTTGGGGGGGGGGGGGTTCCCACTCAAGCAAGATAAAAATAGGAGGGGTGATGTTGTAATCCTGGAGCATGTAAACACTGTAGGAATTGTGCAGGAGTTGTCCTTCTGGACATGATATACAGGTAGGAATTGTGCAGGGAGTGTCATTATGAACATGGCATATACAGTCGAGAATTGTGCGGGGGGAAAGTTGTCTCCTTCTGGAACACTGATAAACCAGTAGGAATGTGCAGGGAGTTTGTCATTCTGGGACACGGAATACAGTAGGACGTGGTGTCAGGGAGTTGTTATGTTATGGACATGGGATATCGTAGAATGTTGCAGGGAGTTGTCGCTTCTGGAACATGCGGATATACCAGTATGAATTGTGCAGGGAAGTGTCCTTCTGGAAACATGGATATACCAGTAGGAAAAAATGGCATGGAGTTGTCCTTCGAAACATGGATAAACCAGTGGAATTGTGCAGTGAGTTGTTTTATTATGGAACGATGATATACATTAGAGGTGGCAGGGAGTTGGTATGGAACAGGAATGACAGTAAGGATATGTGCAGGGGAGTATGTCATTTATGGACGGATATACGAGGAAGTGTGGCAGGGAGTTTGTTGTTATGGAACATGGAATACATAGGAAGAGTGGTGCGAGAGTTGTGTTATGGAACATGAATTACAGTAGGAATGTGCTGAGAGTGTCATTATGGACCATGGATATACAGTAGTGAAGGTGTTCAGGGAGTTGTTTATGGCAACATGGATATACCGTAGGACGTGTGGGCTGAAGTTATCATTATGGCACAATCGGACTACTACAGTAGGAAGGGTGGCAGGGAGTGTCATATTGGAACATGGAATACAGTATGAAGTGTGCAGGGAGTTGTTCATTATGGAACATGGATAACAGTCGGAAGTTCGGGATTGTTATTTGAACATGGATGAATACAGTTAGGAATGTGGCTGAGATGTTGTTCATTATGAACGGATATACAGTAGAAGAAGTGTGCAGGGAGTTGTCCATTATGGAACATGGATATACAGTAGGAGTGTGCAGGGAGTTGTCATTATGGAACATGGAAACCGTAGGAAGTGTTCAGGGAGTTTTATTATGGAAATGGATATACAGTAGGAGGTGCTGAAGTTGTCATTATGGAACATGGATTACAGTAGGAAGTGTGCAGCGAGTTGTCCATTATGGAACAGGGATACTACGTGGGATGTGTGCAAGGGAGTTGTCATTATGGAACAGGATATACAGTAGGAAGTGTGCAGGGAGTTGTCATTATTGAGACATGGTATTACAGTAGGAGTGTGCAGGGAGTTGTCATTATGGAACATGTATATACAGTAGGAAGTGTGCAGGAGTTGTCATTATGTAACATGTATATACAGTAGGAAGTGGCAGGGAGTTGTCATATGGACATGGATATACAGTAGGAAGTGTGCAGGGAGTTGTCATTATGGAACATGGATACAGTAGGAAGTGTGCGGGAGTTGTCTTATGTAACAGGATATACAGTAGGAGTGTGCAGGGATTTGTATTATGGACATGGTATACAGTAGGAAGTGTGCAGGGAGTTTCATTATGGAACATGGATAACAGTAGGAAATGTGCAGGGAGTTTCATTATGGAACATGGATATACAGTCGGAGTGTGCAGGGAGTTGTCATTATGGAACATGGATACAGTAGGAAGGTGCAGGGAGTTGTCCATTATGGAACTGGATATACAGTAGGAAGTGTGCAGGGAGTTGTCATTATGGAACATGGATAACAGTAGGAAAGTGTGCAGGGATTGTCATTAGGAACATGGATATACAGTAGGAAGTGTGCAGGGAGTTGTCATTATGGAACATGGATATACAGTAGGAAGTGTGCAGGGAGTTGTCATTATGGAACATGGATATACAGTAAGAAGTGTGCAGAGTAGGTTGTCATTATGGAACATGGATATAAGTGGAAGTGTGCAGGGAGTTGTCATTATGGAGGCAAGGATATTACAGTAGGGAAGGTGCAGGGAGTTGTCATTATGAGCATGGATATACGTAGGAAGTGTGCAGGGAGTTGTCATTATGGAAATGGATATACAGTAGGATGTGTGCGGATGTGTCATTATGGAACATGGATATACAGTAGGAAGGTGTGCAGGGGTTGTCATTATGGAACATGGATATACGTAGGAAGTGTGCAGGGAGTTGTATTATGGAACGGATAACAGTAGGAAGTGTTGCAGGGAGTTGTACATTATGGAACATGGATATACAGTAGAAGTGTGCAGGGAGTTGTCATTATGGAACATGGATATACAGCTTAGGAAGTGTTGCAGGGAGTGTTCATTATGGAACATGGATATACAGTGAAGTGTTGCAGGGAGTTGTCATTATGTAACATGGATATACGTAGGAAGTAGGAAGTGTGCAGGGAGTTGTCATTATGGAACATGGATATACAGTAGGAAGTGTGCAGGGAGTGTCTTATGGAACATGGATATACAGTAGGAAGTGTGCAGGGATTGTCATTAGGAACTGGAGTATACAGTAGAGTGTGCAGGGAGTTGTCATTATGAACATGGATATACAGTAGGGTGTGAGGGAGTTGTCATTATGGAACTGGATATACAGTAGGAATGTGTCAGGGTTTGTCATTATGGACATGGATATACAGTAGGAAGTGTGCAGGAGTTGTCATTATTGGACAGGATATACAGTGGAAGTGTGTGCAGGAGGTCATTATGGAACATGTATTATACAGTATGAAGTTGTGCAGGGAGTTGTCATTATAACAGGATAGACAGTAGGAGTGTGCAGGGAGTTGTCATTATGGAACATGGATATACAGTAGGAAGTGTGCAGGGAGTTGTCATTATGGACATGGATATCAGTAGGAATGATGAGTGCTTGTGCAGGCAGTTGTCAGTATGGAACATGGATATACAGTAGAAGTGTGCAGGGAGGTTTGGCAGAATTAAGGTGATAGTTGTCATTGACATGGATATACAGTAGCGAATGTGCAGGGAGTTGTCATTATGGAACAGGATATACAGTAGGAAGTGTGCAGGGATTTGTCTATGGAAGCATGGATATACAGTAGGAAGTGTGCAGGGATTTGTCATTAGGACATGGGAATACATAGGAATGTTGCAGGGAGTTGTCATTATGGAACATGGATATACGTAGGAATGTGCAGGGTGTTATCATAGGGAACATGGATATACACAGTAGGAAGTGTGCAGGGGTGTCATAGGAGCATGGAAATATACAGTAGGAACGTGTGCAGGAGTTGTTATTAGGAAGCATGGATATCAGTAGGAAGTGTGCAGGAAGTTGTCATTATGGAACATGGATGATCAGTAGGAAGTTGTGCAGGGAGTGTTTCAGTATGGATAGAACATGGCTATACAGTAGGAAGTGTGCAGGGAGTTGTCATTATGAGCAATGATATACAGTAGGGAAGTGGGTGTCATTATGGCATGGAATAAGGTGAAGTGTGCAGGAGTTGTATTATGGCTGTCACTATACAGAGGCTAGTGTTGAGGGATTTCCTTTAACAACAGTAGGAGTGGCAGGTAGGTGGCAAACAGTTTGTCCCTCCCGCTATGTTAACTGGTGGCCCAGGCATTCGTTTATCAGTGCCCCCTCTATACTAGTAACAGGTTAGCACAGCCCCAAGTGGTATTTATAAACCTACCTCCCGCACTACGATGCCCCTGGACCTGGCTGCCGCCCTTAACTCCCCAAATATAAATAATATTCAAGGAAACTAAAAAGCGTTTACCCTCTGGCCCAACTGAAAACTGAAATATGTTACATTGAAACAACAATAAGATGGAATGGCGTTGTGCCATCATTTATACACTGAGATGGCAATACGGTCTGACAGACACGCCAGTGAATGAAACTTCGGCAATGTCCTTGGGACTGGTTGATTACCCATTACTGTTGGCCCCTCTGGGACTGGGTGTATTAAACCATAAGCTGTGCCTCCCTATTTGGGACTGGGTGTATTACCCTATCATGTGCCCCCTTGGACTGGGTTTATTAACCCATTAACTGTGTCCCATCTTGGGACGGTGTATTAACCTATCGCCTGTGCCCCACGTTTGGGACGGGTGTATTAACCCATTAACGTGTGGTCCCCATCTGGGACTGGGTTTGTGTATTAACCTATCAATTTGCCCCATTTGGGACTGGGTGTATTAACCTATCACTTGTGCCCCTTTGGGACTGGTGTATTAACCCCATTATGTGCCCATCTGGGACTGGGTGTATTAAACCTTACTGTGACCCCTTTGTGGGACTGGGTGTATAACCTATCACTGTGGTCCCCTTTGGGAACTGGGTATTACCTTTACTCTTACTGTGCCCCCTCTGGGACGGGGTAATTAACCCATTACTGTGCCCCCTCTGGGTACTGGGGGTTATTAACCTTAATCACTGTGCCCCCTCTGTGACTGGGTGTATTACCCATTAGCTGTGCACCCACTCTGGGACGGGGTATTAATGTATCACTGTGACTCCCTTGGGACTGGGGGCGTATTAACCCTCACTCACTGGCACCACTCGCGGTATTGGGTGGGTATAACCTATCACTGCTGCCCCTCCGGGATTGGGGTATTAACCTATCACTGCGCCCCCTGCAGAGGGGGCACAGTGATAGGTTAATACACCCAGTCCCAGAGGGGGCGCAGTGATAGGTTAATACACCCAATCCCGGAGGGGGCGCAGTGATAGGTTAATACCCCCAATCCCGGAGGGGGCGCAGTGATAGGTTAATACCCCCAGTCCCAAAGGGGGCACAGTGATACATTAATACCCCCAGTCCCAGAGGGGGCACAGTAATGGGTTAATACACCCAGTCCCAGGGGCACAGTAATGGGTTAATACACCCAGTCCCAGAGGGGGCACAGTAATAGGTTAATACACCCAGTCCCAAAGGGGCACAGTGATAGGTTAATACACCCAGTCCCAAAGGGGGCACAGTGATAGGTTAATACACCCAGTCCCAGAGGGGGCACAGTAATGGGTTAATACACCCAGTCCCAAATGGGGCACATTGATAGGTTAATACACCCAGTCCCAGAGGGGGCACAGTAATGGGTTAATACACCCAGTCCCAAAGGGGGCACAGTGATAGGTTAATACAGTGGGGGCGTTGTTATGGCCTGTTCATTGGTCAGTGTTAATAAAGCTGGATGAGTGTTCTTCTAACAACAAGTGAAATGTTACAAGTTCTACTGGGATTGATACTAAAGTAGAGTTGGGATGAAAGGGTTTGTCACGTGAGAACGGTAAAGCTATTGAACTGTCTTCCATGGACATTGTTAGGCAGGATTCATTGTCCAGATTTACTAAAATCTGGATGGGTTTCTACAACAAGGAATGTTACAAGTTACTGGTCTTGAACATAAAGTCTAGTTGGGAAGGGTTTGTCACTGTGAGAACTGTAAAAACTATTGAGACGGTACGCCCGTTACTTTTTTATTGCAGGTTCATTGTCGTTTAAATAAAAAGCTGGATGAGTTCTAACAAACAGGAATGTTTGACAAGATTATGGTATTGATACTAAAGTAGAGTGTTGGAAAGGGTTTGTCCCTGTGAGAACGGTAAAGCTATGGAACTGTCTTCCTTCCAGTGGCCCGTTGTTATGTGCAGGTTCATTGGTCAGTTTTAATAAAAGCTGTATGAAGTTTCTGACAAACAAGAATGTTCAAGTTACTACTGGTATGATACATACAGTAGAGTTGGTACAGGTTTGTCACTGCGTGAGAAGGAAAGCTATGGCTGTCTTCCAGTGGGATGTTGTTATGGCCAGGTTCATTGTCATTTACATAAAAGCTGGATGAGTTTCTACAAACAAGTAATTTTTCCAGTTCTGGTATTGATACATAAAGTAAGTTGGAAAGGGTTTTTCACGTGAGAACGGTAGTAAAAGCTATGGAACTGTCCTTCCCATGGAAGTTGTTATGGCATGTTCATTGGTCATTTAATAAAAAGCTGGATGAGTTTCTACAAATCAGGAAGTTTACAGTTTTACTGGTATTGAACATAAAGTAGAAGTTTTGGGAAGGGTTTCACTGTGAGAACGTTAAGCTAGGACGTCTTCCAGTGGATGTTGGTTTATGCAGTTCATTGGTCCAGTTGAATACAAAAGCTGGATGAGTTTTTCTACAAACAAGGAATGTTCCAAGTTATTATGATCAAAGTAGGAGTTGGGAAAGTGTATTGTCACTGTGAGAACGTAAGCTATGGACTGTCTTCCCAGTGACGTTGTTATGGCAGATCATTGGTCAGTTTAATAAAAAGCCTGGATGGGTTTCTACAAACAAGGAATGTTACAGTTACTGGTATGATACATAAAGTAATAGTTGGGAAGGGTTTGTCACTGTGAAACGGTAAAGCTATGGAACTGTCTTCCAGTGGACGGTTGTTATGCAGGTTCCTATGGTCAGTTTAATAAAAAGCTGGATGAAAGTTTCTACAAACAAGGAATGTTACAAGTTACTGGTCTTGAATACATAAAGTAGAGTTGGGGAAAGGGTTTTTCAACTTCCTGTGAGAAACGGTAAAGCTAATAACTGTCGTTCCAGTGGAACGTTGTTATGGCAGTTCATTGGTCCGTTTAATAAACGCTGGATGAGTTTCTCACAAACACGGAATGTTTACAATTTACTGGTATTGATACATAAGTATAGTTTGGGGAAGGGTTTTGTCACTGTGAGATGGTAAAGCTATGGACTGTCTTCGTGACGTGTTATAGGCAGGTTCATTGGTCCGTTTAATAAAAGCTGGATGAGTTTCCTAACACACAGGAATTGTTTACAAGTTTACAGGTAATTGATACATAAAGAGTAGAGTTGGGAAAAGAGGTTTGTCACTGTGAGGAACGGTAAAGCATGAACTGTCTTCCAGTGGAGACGTTTGTTATGGCAGGTTCATTGGTCAGTTTTAATGAAAAAGCTGGAATTGAGTTTCCTCTACAACAAAGGAATGTAACAAGTTACTGATTGATCCAATAAATTAAGAGTTGGAACGGGTTTGTCACTGTGAGAACGGTAAAGGGGCTATGGAACTTGTCTTCCAGTGGCCGTTGTTATGGCAGGTTCATTGGTCAAGTTTTATAAAAGCTGATGAGTTTCTGCAACAAGGAATGTTACAAGTTACTGGTATTGAATACATAAAGTAGAGTTTGGGAAAGGGTTTTTGTCACTGTGAGAACGGTAAGCTAAATGGAACTGTCTTCCAGTGACGTTGTTATGGCGGTTTCATTGTCAGTTTAATAAAAAGCTGGATGAGTTTCTTCTACAAACAAGGAATTTACATAACAATTACTGGTATTGATACATAAAGTAGAGTGGTAAAGGGGTTTGGGTCATCTGTGAACGGTAAAGCTATGGAACTTGTCTTCCGTGGACTTGTTATTGCGGATCATTGGTCCAGTTTTATAAAAAGCTGGATGGGTTTTTCTACAAACAAAGAATTTACCAGTTACTGTTAGTGATACATACCAGTAGATTGGAAAGGGTTTTTGTCACTGTGAGAACGTGTAAGTAATGGAACCTGTCCGTCCAGTGGACGTTGTTATGTCAGTTCATTGGTCAGTTTTAATAAAAAGCTGGATGAGTTTCTACAACCAAGGAATGTTCAAGTACTG
Source organism: Hymenochirus boettgeri (assembly GCA_019447015.1). Lineage (NCBI taxonomy): Eukaryota > Metazoa > Chordata > Amphibia > Anura > Pipidae > Hymenochirus > Hymenochirus boettgeri. Next base: position 411,022,358 of record CM033469.1, on the reverse strand, counting down.
GTATTGATACATAACGTAGAGTTGGTACTAGGGTTTGTCACTGTGAGAACGTAAAGCTATGGAACTGTCTTCCAGTGACTTGTATGCAGGTTCATTGGTCCGTTTTTATAAAAGCGGGATAGTTTCTACAAACAAGGAATGTTACAAGTTACTGGTATTGAATACATAAGTAGATTTGGGAAGGGTTTTTGTCCTGTGAGAACGGTAAAGCTAATGGAACTGTCTTCCAGTGACGTTGTTATGGATGTGCAGGTTCATTGGGGCATTTTAATAAAAAGCTGGATGAGTTTTCTGCAAAAAGGAATGTTTACACGTTACTGGTATTGATTACATAAAGTAAGTTGGGAAAGGGTTTGTCCTGTGAGAACGGTAAATCCTATGGAAACTGTCTTCCGTGGACGTTGTAATGCAGGTTTTCATTGGTCAGTTTAAATAAAAAGCTGGATGGGTTTTCTACAAACAAGGAATGTTACAAGTTACTTGGTATTTGATACATAAGTAGAGTTTGGAAAGTGTTTTGGTCCCGTGAAACGTTAAAGCTATGGAACTGTCTTCCCATGTGGGCGTAGGGTTGGCAGTCTTGGCAGTTTAATTAAAAAGCTGGATGAAGTTTCTACAAAACAAGGAATGTTACAAGTTCTGGTATTGATACCTAAGGTAGGTTGGGAGAGGGTTTGTCACTGTGAGAACGTAAAGCTATGGAACGTCTTCCAGTGGAAACGTTGTTATGGCAAGGGTCATTGGTCATTTAATAAAACGCGTGGATGGAGTTTTCGACAACAAGGAAGTGTACGAGTTACTGGTAGTGATACATAAAGTATAGTTGGGAAAAGTTTGTCACTGTGAGAACGGTAAAGCTATGGAACGGTCTTCCATCCGTGGACGTTGTTATGGCACGGTTCATTGGTCAGTTTAATAAAAAGCCTGGATGAGTTTCTACAAAACAAGGATGTTACTGTTACTTGGTATTGATCATAAGTGAGTTGGGAAAGGGGTTTGTCCACTGTGAGACGGTAAAGCTATGGAACTGTCTTCCCGTGACTTTGTTAAAATGCAGGTTCCTTGGTCAGTTTAATAAAAGCTGGATGAGTTTCTACAAACAAGGAAAATGTTACAACAAGTTACTTGTATTGATACATAAAGTCGAGTTGGGAAGGGTTTTTCACTGTGAGAACGGTAAAGCTTGGAACTGTCTTCCAGGTGGACTCGTTGTTTTGGCAGTTTCATTGGGTCAGTTTAATAAAAAGCTGGATGAGTTTCTACAAACAAGAATGTTACAAGTTAACTGGTATTGATACATAAGTAGAGTTTGGGAAGGGTTTGTCCCTGTGAGAACGGTAAAGCTAGGAACTGTCTTCCAGTCGACAATTGTTATGGCGGTTCATTGTTCGTTTAATAAAAGCTTGATGGTGTTCTACAAACAAGGAATGTTTACAAGTTTACTGGTATTGCTACATAAAAGTTGATCCAGGAAATTTCCCATGCCCACTTGGAGTCAGAAGGAAATTATTTCCTCCCCTTCATAATTCTGGTGTTTTTTTTTTTCCTCCTCTGATCAACAGTTAGGCAGGAAATGATGATATTGCTAGCTGGGTTGGACTGGATGGACGTATGTCTTTATTCACACAACCGAATACTATACTATACTAATACTACTGTACGATATTGCTATACTATACTATACTGTACTATCTTAATACTATACTATACAAACTATACTATACTATACTTACGAAATTATAACTACCCGATAAACTATGCTATACTGAACTATACGATATTCTACTGAACTATACTTCTGTACTATACTATAATACTATCGATAACTATACTGTACTATTTTGATACAAAGTAGTACTCACAAGTCCCAAGTCCGTTGCGGCACTCCCGACCTCCACCCCCTGGTGCAAATTGTCCCAAAACAATAGAGGGTGCCTCCCGCATCAGCACGTAACAGCACATCGATAACGTATCAAGAGGTGAAGGACATCAAGCGCTGTAATGTAGTAAAATCATTCTCTTTATTAATTATGAATCATGAAGATAAAAAGCACACGGCAGGGGATTCGGGTCTACCCAGGAAGCAGCCTAGCCTGACGCGTTTACGTGGTACAACCCCTTCATCAGAGGCTGACAACCGATAAGGAGGGCCCATACACATTTATATACCCTACCCACAGTATTCATCATATTCTTAAAGGCAAGTATTAAAGGCAAGTGTTAAAAACAGTAATAAGGTACTATTACATCCAAACTTTCAAATATGCAAAAAATAAACTAGATAGTACTTATAATGCATATACAATGGGGCCAAAGAATATCATAGATGCCATAAAGGTTAGTTATTGTAATACCCACATTAATCAAGTGTAACGCTTCTAATGGAGACACTAACTGTGTCTGTAACCATAGAAGAGCAGCATACTTGTAGAGAACTAGGTTCAGATAATAGTACAAAATGAGAGCATTACGTGCACGATATATAGAATTTATATTATATTATATTATTCTATACTAAATATTTGAATGAAAGAGGATGTCACTAATATAGGCGGTTTATCCTCATTGCTATTCTGCGAATCATATATATTGCAAAACAAAACTCTAAAGCGAGTACGGAGTCATAGCTAATAATAGCTATATTATATTCACAGAAACAGCTTAATTCAAAATCTCTATTCAAACCATCTGGATGTATGTCCAATTGTGTAGCCATCGTGCCTTAGTCCTTAATAACTTTTATTTTTGTCCACTCTCCTCGCTCCTCCTAAAAATTTGTCTATTATGTAAAAGTGGATATTGTTGTACCTGCCTGTTTTTCTCCAAAACACTGGGGTTTTGATATGGCCGAATTTGGTATTCCCCCTCTCTTATTGCAATACATATGTTCAGATATGCTTATAGTGCTGTCCTAATGGTTTTGCCCACGTATTGAATACCACATATACACACCAAAGCATTAGCCAAATAGATGATATATGTGGACCTACAATACCACCGTCTTCATATTGTAATGTATGTCCAGTCTGCATTACTGGTAAAGGATCTTATGGGTTTTTATATTTGCATGTAACACATCTCTTACGGCACAAGGATACTACACCACGTGTTTTTAACCATGTGTTCCCTTCTGGGAATTTTACTACTACACAACTAGGGGATACATAAGATGGCCACGGATTTGCCTTCCGAAAGACAATTTGGGATTGTCCCGCTATCGTGAGCCTAAGACTGGATCTCCACTAACTGATGCCAGTGTTTTTCCCTCACTATCTAGCATATCTTATTTTGCCATAGTGGACATATGGAGTATCATCTTTTAGATGTATTAATCTCCTTCCTTTTTATTTTTATATGTTTTTCTTTGTTCTTTTAATTGTTTATTCTTATTTGTTTTTCTTTTTATATTACTTTAGTAGTCTCTTCTATTCCGGGAGACAGCCTTCTCACAAAAAATATTTCCTGCCTAATACAGGGAGGTAACTGTACCCCCGTTCCAACAATCGTCCCCCGTTCCATGGCCACTGTCTTTAAATGTCTGCCATAAGAACGATCCTAACGAAGACTAGAATTGGCCATATGGTAGTACCCCCGTAAGTACTCAGGGGTGATTGGGAGTTGGCCCTTAACAGAGGTGTGACGTGAAATGGGTTTCCGATACAGTTCAGTGTTATCTTCCCCATTCTTGCCTGAAAAGTTCCATCCAAAAAATCTATAACGTTCTTTTTTTACAGACGTGTAAAAGGTTAAACCACATTCATTTATTATTACAATTGTAAAAGGAATCCATAGTTTTAAAGATCTGCTGTACATTCAAAAAAAGACTCGTCTATATACATAATATTAGTTATCTATTTTATGATATACATTTCTTTTAAGTGTATATATGCACATTTCCCAATACCGCAAGGAGGGGGCATACGTTGGCGATAAAATATACTGTACATATACTATACTAGACTGTACTATATAACTATAACTATATTATAATATACTATGCTTATACTGAACTATACTATATTCTACTGAACTATACTTCTGTAACTATACGATAAACTATACTGTACTATACCATACTATACTGGAACTATACTATACTTACTATAACTGAGATACTATATTCTACTGAACTATACTTCTTGTAATATCCTATACTCTACTGAGATTAGTAACTAACGTACTATACTATACTATACTGTAACTAATATTATATATACTATCTGAACTACTATCTATACTCTACTGACTATCCACTGTACTATAACTAGAATACTATACTATACTAGACTAATACGGTACTATTTTGATACTGTACTATAATTATTTTTACTATAAAATATCAGATTCTGAATTGAAGGAAAGCCAGTTGGATGACTCGCGAAACTCTTTGAAGAAACCTAAACTTATGTCCATTTGATCCTACAGTTACTGAGACAACAGATATTAATACTAGCCTGTACTATACTATACTCTACTGAACTCTAAACGATACTGTACTATACTATCTCTATGAAGCTATACTATACTCTATCTACTGAACTATACTACTGTATTATACTTTATTTCTTAACCCACTATATTCGTAATATACATTACTGTCTATACATATACTGTACTACCTACCTAACTATATACTATATACTATACTATACTATAACTTCCACTGAACTGTAACTGTACTATACATATCCTTTACTGTACTTACTAAACCATACATACACGACATATAAACATAGTATTGAAGGTTGAATAAAACAAACAATCCGTCCACTCAAGTCCCAACCTATGCCCCTTTTTTTTTTTTTTAAAAAAACCCTACCCTACCTAACAGTTGATCCAGAGGAAAGCAAAAAAACCCCAGCAAAAGGGGGGAAAAAACATCCTTCCTGACCTCCAAACGGCAATCGAAGTTATCACTGGATCAACCGTATCTAGTGCATAATACCAGTAATTCTCAATATTCTTTAGTTTAGAAACTATCCAGGCCTTTTTAAAGTTATTCAAGGAACTTGCCATTACCACTCGCTGGAAGACAGTTCCACAGTTTTCACACAATTCACCGTTCTCACTGTAAAGAAACCTCTCCTAACCTGAAGATTAAACTTCTTTTCTTCCAAACTAAGGATGTCCACGAGTCCTCATGATATGAACCTATAGTGAACAATCACCAGAGAGCTCATTGTATGGGCCATAATATATTATGTACAAGGTGATCATGTCACCCACGCACCGCGCTCTCCAATGTAAACACCTACCTTGTCATAATCTCCTGCATAGTCAAGCCTCTCATTCCCCTTATTAATTTTAGTTTGCCCCTTCTCTGAACTGCCTCAATTTCCACGATGTTCCCTTTTGTATATGGGATTCCAACGCAAAAACTGCAACCGCTATTCCAATGAAGGCCTTACCAGTGCCTTGTAAAGAGGGAGATAATATTTTCTCTCTAATCTAATTCCCCTTTTATAAAGACATACTGGCTGCTCTAGCTGTTTGCCTCTACCTGGCATTGTTGCTACAGCTAAGTCTGTTATCTACCAGAACACCCACATCTTTTCGATTACAGATGAACTTAACACAGATTATTTATTTATGGTGTAGAGGGACATGGATTATTCAATCCCAATGCATCACCTACATTTATCTCTGATTCCTCATCTTCCATTCTTGCTGCCCCTTTTGATAATCTATCTAGGTCTGCTTGCAGCACCACCTTGCACATCATTGTAAGTGTCCAAAGCTCCTGGCATAATTTAGTGTCATCATCAACACAGAGATCTTGTCTCAATGCCCCTTCTAAGTCATTTAAAACAGATTAAAAACAGAATTGGCCCCAGTACAGAACCCGGAGGGGGCCCCCTTAGAACTTTACTTTAAGCCCCATAGATGTAGCTCCATTACCACACTCTCTGTTTTCGGTCCAATAACTGTTCTCTATCCATGAACAAATGTTTTTCTTCCCAGGTTTCTCTTCCAGGCCAACAGTCCCGCAGTTTATACATTAGTTCGCCTATGTGTGCACAGTAATCAAAGGCTTTGCAAATCCAAATATACCACATCCACAGCGTGCCTGAATTAACTGTCTTACCTCACTTCTTCATAAAAACCATAATTTGTTCTGGCATGGATCTATTTCTCATAAATCCATGCTGACTAACTACTAAAAATCAAGATGGATCTCTGAGACAAAGTCAAGGATATGGATCCCTTAACAAGTTTCCCATCACCTTTCCCTACCCAACCACTGATGTTCGTATCACATAGTACTATACTATACATACTATAATGGTACTTATACTAATAAGCCTGTACATACTATCTGCTGTAATAGACATTAACCGTACTAGACTTAGACGTACTATCTATACTAACTATATACTGTACTATACTCTATACTCTAAACTACTGTAGTATACTATATACTTAACTCTACGGTATTATACATATACTATAACTATACTGTATTATCTATATACTATCAATCAACTGTTACTGTACTGACATAACTATATCCTGTATCGTCTATACTATCTCTACTGTATTATACTATATACGATACTGGTACTGTACTATAGCTATACCTACTGTATTATTACTATACGGTACTATACTATACTAATACTCACTGTATTATACTAATACTATAACTATACTGTCTTATACTATATACTATACTGTAACTGTATTATACTATATACTATACTATACGTATTCTACTATATACTATACTATACTGTATTCTACTAATATACTGATACATACTGTAATTATCATATACCTTGATACATACTGTAATTAAATACATATACTATACTATACTGTTTATACTATCATACTATACTATCACTGTTATTTACTATATACTATACTAATACTGTATTATACGATCTACTATAACTATCCTGTATTATACTATATACTATACTATACTGTATTATATCTATATACTATCTATACTCGTAGTAACTATAGACTATCCTGTATTAAACTTATACTATCCTATACTGTTTATAGCTTATATACTATACTTGTCTTATACTATATACGAACTCAACTGTATGTACTCTATACTATACTGTATTTACTATATACTATACTTCTGTATATACACTATATACTATACATCCTGTATTATACTATATACTATACTATACTGTATTATACTATATACTACTATAACTGTGTTATATTACTATCACTCTACTCTACTGTTATTATACTAATACATACTAACTGTATTATACTATATACTATACTATACTGTATTATACTATATACTATACTATACTTATATACTACTATATAATATACTCTACTGTATTATACTTATACTATACTATAACTGTAATTATACTATACTCCTATACTTTTATACCTATCTCTATACTATACTGTATTATACTATATACTTACTATACTGTATTATACTTATACTATACATACTGTATTATACTCATATACTATACTATAACTGTTTATACATATACTATACTATACTGTATTATACTATATACTATACTATACTGTATATACTATATACTATACTCTAACTGTATTATACTATATACTATACTATAGTACTGTATTATATACTATATCTATAATCTACTGTAATTATACTATAATACTATACTATACTGTATTATACTATATACTATACTCTGACGGTTTATACTAATCTATAACTGTATTATACTATAATACTTAATCTCTGTATTAAATACTATATACTATACTATACTGTATTATACTATATACTATACTATAATACTATACTGTACTTTCACTATACTCGAATAGCTGATCTGAATTGTAGTTAGGATCCCGGGAGAGGATACAAGCCCGGGGTATTATATGAGCATCCTACCCCCGGGTTCTCCTCTCCTATAATATTAAATGAAATATATTAGTAGATAGAGTTTTGTAACGGTAGACGTGTCTACGAACAACACCTACGTTCCATCTTTCAGTCAAACCGCCGTCCAGTCATATCTGAAACTTCCCACCGCAATACAATTACAAAGATAAGTTATTACGTTTTTATTTTTTTAAGCCTCCTGGGACTTCCCTTTTTAATACTGAAGAATGCCTGATAGTTGTGGCGTTCTCCACTCACCTCGTTGTTTGCACCAGGCAATGTCCTGTCAAATGATTGTTCGGTAGAAAACTAATTAAAAAGCAGCCAACTAAGCGTCTGTGACTGGTGCAACTTTTCTAACACTTAATGTTTTTTCATTGTGACCCCCCCCCCGTTATAACCAACCGCGGCTAGAACGTAGCAGATTTTTCTGTTGTGTTTTAATTAACCTCTAGTGTTTTGTCTGATGTTTAACAGTAGAAATGTACCGTATGTGATCTAAATTGCGATTTCCGCCATATGTAAAGGGACACGTCCATATACATGTTAAAGAGGCCTTGCTTGTCATAGGGATTCTGCAGGTGTAGTGGATTACTGCAGGTTAGAAACATAGCGCGAATAAAACGGAAACTATATGTTTTCTGATGGTGGATGTCCTCAGTATGAGATAAGTGTTTATTATCGTATATATGCTGTGTTGTGTGTATTTTATTTCTTATATCGCTACATATTCCACATCGCTTTACAAATTATTTACTCATTCACATCAGGGCCCTGCCCCGAAGATCTTACCATCTAAACACCTTTATTTGACACATCCACCTATATATGTCATTATGAATTGTGGTGTAAAACCAGGTGCCCGGAGGAAACCCACGCAAGAGCTCAGGGAGAACATACAACTCCTTGCAGATGTGTCCAAGGGGTTGGAATCGAACATCAGGGATTCACCAGGCTCAAGGATCAGTGCTAACCACTTAGCCACCGTGTTTGTGTGCCTGTGTGTATATATCACACAAAACACGCACACCCACAAAAACATATTTACCCATCCAAAACCGACCACTCTCAATATGACAATGAAAAGTACATTTTTGGTTTAAATTCCCCCTCATTTAGAGAATGCATCTGTGATTTGGATGAAGCTGATTTGACGCTGCTGCTGGATTGGATGAGGCTGATTGAGACAATGCTGGGATTGGATGAGCTGATTGAGACATGCTGGATTGGATTAGTCTGATTAGACATGCTGGGATTGGATAGCTGATTGAGGACATGCTGTGATTGGATAGCTGATTGAGGCATGCTGTGAATTGGATTAGATGATTGAGACGATGCTGGGATTGGATGAGCTGATTAACATGCTGTGATTTGATGAGCTGATTGGACAATGCTGTATTGGGGGATGAGCTGATTGAGACATGCTGTGATTGGATGAGCTGATTGAGACATGCTGTGATTGGATGAGCTGATTGAGACATGCTGGGATTGGATGAGCTGATTGAGACATGCTGGGATTGTATGAGCTGATTGAGACATGCTGGGATTGGATGAGCTGATTGAGACAATGCTGGGATTGGATGAGCTGATTGAGACATGCTGGGATTGGATGAGCTGATTATGACTCTGGGGATTAGGATTTGATGAGCTGATTGAGGACATCTGGGATTGATGAGCTGATTGAGACTGCTGGGATGTGGATTAGCTGATGAGACAATGCTGGGATGGATGATCTGATTTAGAGACATGCTGGGATTGGATGAAGCTATTTGAGACATGCTGGGATTGAATGAGCTGATTGAAGACTGCTTGGATTGGAGATCTGATTGAGACATGCGGGATTGGATGAGCTGAATTGAGACATTCTGGGATTGGATGAGTCTGAGAACTGAACTGCTGGGATGGATGAGCTGACTGGACATGCTGGGATTGGTGAGCTGATTGAGACATCTGGTATTGATGAGCTGATTAGACATGCTGGGATTGGATGACTGATTAACATGCTGGTGCGGTGATGCGCTATTGAGACATGCTGGGATTGGATTACCTGATTGAGACAAGGTGCTGGGATTGGATGATTGTAGGTCCATGGTAGTTTATTAGGAGTACCCTGATTATTTCCCCACATCCTTCTCCCTCTTGGTGCTGGGGCTCAGGAACTCATCAGATAAATCTTTTGTCTCAGGCCAGGCAGGTGATTTCGTTCGCTTAATAACCGAACGTGGCGCTTCTCTCTTCCTTGACTCAACACAACCGCATGACATTGTGTTACCGTTTTAAATCGAATGGAGCTTGTCAATGAAAGAAATCCCTTTCTGTTTCTAGCTGACCACTATTTTACTACCCGTTAACCCCCCCATTTTGTGCTCCTTTTTCATGCGATCCTTTAACCCTACACCTCCCTGGTTCCATGTAACTGCGTCTGATATTGAATCCTCCACTCTTAACATTACACCCTATAAAAGTGCTTTGATAATTTCAGGAGCTGTTGGAAAACATGGGAAAGGAATTAGTAAGTTTAAATCAATTTGGCACACAACCTATGCTTATAAATAAAATTGTATAACCGAGAGCAGACAATGCGGTTAATTTGAACAAGCTCCATCTATTTACAGTAAGGGCCTACATTGGGCTTCTCTGCAGAGACACGTTACCTTGTTTACTCATTAAGTTAACGCGTACTGCTGATTAAACCCCTATTCAGTGCCGGGAAGGCTCCATTTCATTGTTTAGGATACGAACTTCCTTAATTTATTGATTATTCAGTAATTGGCAAGGGGATACTACATGATATAAAGGGTTTTTCTTAAAGGGCATGTTCACCCTCAATCACAAAAATTGTTTCTTGTCATTTTGGGTTGCCTCAATTCTTTTTTCATCAACACATTGTGTTTGGCCTGATTGACTACATAAGGAAGATCCCAGCTTACTGGGGCAATAATTTCCTTTATATAATTATAATAATAAATTATACCTTTTTATGAATCCTAACTTATAATATATCTATGTTGAAATCAAACATCATTTACCTTACTTGAAAGCCCCCCCCACCCCCCCCCCACCCCCCCCCCATTTTACACTTTTCATGTTTACTCCTCCTTCTACGCACAGGGAGATACAGTACCTGATTGGACTCATTTATCCTTCTCTCCCCAAGGAAATCACACTGGAGCATGCCTGGGGTCATTGAGATTGGGGAGGAGGAGGCTTGTTTACAGGGATTTCTTTCTAAAATATTTTTACTATGTATATTTTAGGAATACCATAAAAGGCAAATCTAAAAATATGCATTTTCAGACATAATTGTGTCCGATGAGATTATACAAAACCATAAAAAGGCGAAAAGGGGTTCATGGATTAAAAGGACCCCGAATGTACTAGTCCTCTGTTATTATTTCGTTGTCAGATTAAAGTTGAAGATCCTTTTAAAAACAACCGATATGCAGACCCCTTCAATATAGCATCGCCCCTTGGTTTCCCAGGCTCGTAGCTGGTGCAGCAGTTTTTGAACAACAAACCTTTCGCCAGAGGGTTTAAGGGAAGCCAGATAATCCACGGGAGCAAGGTGTAGCAGACTCCGTGATCTAGCGTGAGAGAGAAATTGACAGGGTGTCGCCTGTTTTCAAATCCCATCTGTCCTCTCCAGCCCTATAGCCTTCTTGCCACTCCAACACTCCTTTTCTCTCTCTAAAATTTCCCTATAAGCTGCTTTAAAAGAGTCACAAACTCCTTGTAGCTAAAGGACAAGATCCCAACATCATTTTCTAACCTGCAGCTTTGGGCCCTAGAGAAGAATAAAACGCTCACAGAGAGTCAACAAGGGGTGCTATGGGCGCTATTTTAGTGCAACACCACTACACTTTAGTGCTAATGGTTAAGAAGGGGTTTGGAAGTAGGTTTGCATTAAACTGAGGCGGCTGCAATAAGCCATTTTCGGATAAATCTAAAGTTCGGGGGGTGCAATATGCAATGCAGTTTATAATAAGGCTCGTCTGTCTTGCAAAATGATCCTTGTGTTACTGCCATATATTCCCAATTTGAAAGGCCAAAGGGACACTATACTAAAACAAATGGACTTTGCCTCATCATCTAATCTATGAATGACTAGCATGAAGTTAGCACTTACTCTGGGTTGTGTGTGGGGTTGCTGTATGCCTTCAATCCGTACAATTTTTGTTTAGGAGCAGTATCCCCCTCCCTCGTTTAACCACTCCCTCTTCCATTTACCTGAACTTTTTTCTCCCCCACAACCACGGTCGAGCCTGCACACAGATACAAGCATCAACTGTCTCCCTTCCAGCTACGTAAAAACTACTCACAGAAGAATAGTTTTGATGACAGCTGAAATATAAGAAGTTTTTAGATTGGATATCTAAAAAATAGGGGGCAGATTAACAAAAAAATTATACATGGTTGTTGGGAAGAAGATAGTTTCCAGTATGGTCAATTTAAAATAGCAGTAAACCTATTTTCGGTATTAAGATTCCCTTTATTAATCCTTTTTGTGGTTCTGTACCACATAATGGGGCCTTAAGGTGCATTGAGTCCCACTCCTCTTTTACAGGATGATCTATTGCATCCTGCTAGTGGAGCACAAGGGGAAGTGCTGAAAAGAAAAGATGGCGGCACCCAGACTACTAATAGAGATAAAACCTAAAGCTCAATAAGGATATAAAAACATGGAAAACAGAAGACTCCGAAGGGACTTACGACACCCTTAAGGATTCAAGTGTTATAAAAAGGATTCCCCAGAAAATTTACTTTATTAGTACCTGACAAACTATATGTAACTTTGTCATCCTGGATGAAAACCTGTCACTAGGTATTTACATCATTTGTTGCAATATGATCATATTCCAAACAGGAAAGTGCGTAATACTTTTGGCCACCTTGGACAACATTGTAAGAGTAACTAACCCGATGAGCATTACTGTTTCTTGGCATTGTAGGGTCCAGTGTCCCAAAAGAAAGATGGCAGTCACAACCAATGCTACAGAATGTAATAAAAAATCAATTCTACATTTTCAAATCAAACTTCAATAAATTGACCGAAAAGTTTATTGGTGGTCAAAAGTGGAAAGCAATAAATCGCTCTTCCGTTGTTCGCCTGGTACCGAAGGGTAAAAGGCCTTTGGCATTGTAACGTGAGATGGAATTATGGTAGTCAGTTTTATAAATTCTAGGTGCTTTTGACTGCTAAATCCTGACCACTTTGGTTTTGACAGGACAAGGTGTTTTAGATGAAGAATAAAGCCAGGGCCATCAATCTCAGCCCTTTCTCCCACCCGCTTGATGCCCCCGTTGCTTTAATGTAAGGATCTGCTCGGAGAGAATGGCCAGCAAATCAAGTTCAAGGGCAGATATTGTAGTAACAGAAATCGGGTGGCCCATATTTAATGTCAAAGAAATTGGAAGATTAAAGTGGATAACTCCTGAGAACAGCCACAATCTGCAGCTGCAGGAATTTAATACCAGGGGCTCAGATATTATGTGTTAAAGCCATGGTGGTGATTAGCGGGTAAGACTGTGAAACTCCAATCCCACCAGCCCCCTGCCTGGCGGTTTTCACTTTTTGCAATGAAAAGCAAAAAGATTGTTTGCTCTTCCTAACCCTGTTTACAATCCAACAAAACCGTTTCTATTTATTTAATCCCATTATTATAAATAAATTAATATAGCACGGAAAATAGCAGCGTGGACAGCTCGCTACATACTAGGCTGCACTACAGACCGTGAGTATGATTGAATGAAAAGAGAGAAGTGGATCTTCGAAAGTCTTGTCTGTAAAAAGAACTGTTAGTCCCATAATGTGTGATAATGTGTTGATAATGTGTTGATAAACGACATAGGTTGTCCTTATGGATCAGAAAGTTTATCTATCACCCTTACCGTAGTATTCATCCTCTAGCCAATATTGTGTTTACAATTAGGCGGTCGATGTTGGTGTGGTGTGACGGAATTAAACCCCTTCCACATATCTCCTTCGCCATCGCTCCGATACTATTGCGTCAGCACAGTACTGCTGTCCTCTGGGGTTGATTAGCTGAGCGGAGAGATGGCCCTGGAATATCAATGGAAAATTGCTACAGGAGATCTCTACTATTCCCCCTGTTTGTTACTTTACACTCGACATGGTACAGATGGAACACAATCACCACATATTCATCGGTAACTTGCTTCTGATGGTTGTAATAAAGTTATGGCAAATTGCAAATACACTGTTCTAAGGGTCGGTGGAGTTACAGTTTATAAACCCCAGAAAAGTGCAGATGCTCTAATTTCCCATGGACGTTTTCTATGCCTAGGGTCCATCATTGTTTCCCATGACAAAGAGTCTACCTTGTCTTCATACCCATGGTCTTAACATCTACAAAGAGTCTAACCTACCCATGTCTTCCCACTGACAAAGAGTTCTTAACCCATTCTTCCCTGACAAGAGTCTTAACCATGTGCTTCCATGACAAAGGTCCTTAACCCATGTTTCCCATGACAAAGAGTCTAACCCATGTCTTCCCATGACCAAGATTCTTAACCCTGTCTTCTACAGGTACCTGTCGACAAAGAGTCTTAACCCATGTCTTCCCATGACAAGAGTCTATTAAACCCATGTCATGTCCTTCCCAGACAAAGAGTCTTAATCTAACCCATGTCTTCCATGACAAGAGATCTTAACCTGTCTTCTCCATGACAAGAGTCTAACCCCTGTCTTCCCATGACAAAGGTTTAACAAGACTCTTTACAATGCATACAAAGGGAAGGATAGGAAACTCGAAAGGTAAGCGTTTGGGCTGACTGAGGAATGCTGGGACAGGTGGATTTAGTTTGTTGATCCAAACGAGTCAAGCTTTGGCTTGTAGGAAGCAAATGAGATACACACACAGCCAAGTAAACAGGCTAGCTCAGTTTTAACACTCACAATATGATTTGCTACCTCTGAATGTAAATGAGCTTGACGTTTGTTACAAACAACCTACGTTTATTTACCCCAAGGTGCAAATGGCTTGGCGTGACGGTTTTGCTAACGCGATTATCGCCGCGCGCAGGTTTTCCCTGATCCCACTGATACACACGGGGCGTCTGAGAGCAGCCACAGATATATATAATATAAGATGCCTCTGCTCTCTTGTTACCTGCTCTGGCAGAAATTACAGCAACAGACTAATAACAAATAGACATTTACCATCTTCTGTGAAATATGTAACACCCTGTCAGAATCCATCAGTGTGTTTTGCAAGTGCCTACTGGGAACACAAACACGGGCCGTGTTAACGGTCTATGGAGAGATTCCTTTAAAGCAGCACCCAGTCCAGAGGGGGCACAGTGATAGGTTAATGCACCCAGTTCAGAGGGGGCACAGTGATAGGTTATACACCCAGTCCCCAGGGGGCGCAGTGATAGGTTAATACACCCAATCCCGGAGGGGGCGCAGTGATAGGTTATACCCACCCAATCCCGAGGGGTGCGCAGTGATAGGTTAATACCCCCAGTCCAAAGGGGGCACAGTGATACATTAATACCCAGTCCCAGAGGGGGCACAGTAATGGGTTAATACACCCAGTCCCAGAGGGGGCACAGTGATAGGTTAATACACCCAGTCCCAGAGGGGGCACAGTAATGGGTTAATACACCCAGTCCCAGAGGGGGCACAGTAATAGGTTAATACACCCAGTCCCAAAGGGGCACAGTGATAGGTTAATACACCCAGTCCCCAAGAGGGGGTCACAGTAATGGGGTTTATACACCCAGTCCCAGGGGGCACAGTATATGGGTTAATACACCAGTCCCAAAGGGGCACCGTGATAGGTTAATACACCCAGTCCCAAACTGGGGCACATGGTGAGTAGGTTAATACACAGTCAGAGGAGACATTTAAGTTACCCAGTCCCAGAGGGGGCACAGTATATGGTTAATACACCCAGTCCCAAAGGGGGCACAGTGATAGGTTAATACACCCAGTCCCAGAGGGGGCACAGTAATGGGTTAATACACCCAGTCCCAGAGGGACATTGAGAAGTTGTTTCACTGGTGTCTGTCAGACAGTATTGCATCTCAGTGTATAAATGATGGCAGAACAGCCATTCCATCTTATTGTTTATTTCAATGTAACATATTTCAGTTGTTTCAGTTGGCCAAGAGGGTAAACGTTTTTTAGTTTCCTTGAATATTATTTATATTTGGGGCAGTTTAAAGGGGGCAGCCAGGTCCAGGGGCATCGTGTGCGTGAGGTAGGTTATAAATACCACTTGGGGCTGTGGCATAACCTGTCTAGTATAGAGGGGCACTGCTAAACAGGACAATTGCCCTGGGCCCCAGCCCCTAGG
The DNA here is from genome assembly GCA_019447015.1 of Hymenochirus boettgeri. NCBI lineage: Eukaryota > Metazoa > Chordata > Amphibia > Anura > Pipidae > Hymenochirus > Hymenochirus boettgeri. The sequence goes on along the minus strand of CM033469.1, from coordinate 411,006,182 downwards.
GGTCCCTCAACACATAGGCTTTGAGTGGACAGCCAAAACACACTGCTTTGCCACACTTACAACTCCCTGCACACTTCCTACTGTATATCCATGTTCCATAATGACAACTCCCTGCACACTTCCTACTGTATATCCATGTTCCATAATGACAACTCCCTGCACACTTCCTACTGTATATCCATGTTCCATAATGACAACTCCCTGCACACTTCCTACTGTATATCCATGCTCCATAATGACAACTCCCTGCACACTTCCTACTGTATATCCATGTTCCATAATGACAACTCCCTGCACACTTCCTACTGTATATCCATGTTCCATAATGACAACTCTCAGCACACTTCCTACTGTATATCCATGTTCCATAATAACAACTCCCTGAACACTTCCTACTGTATATCCATGTTCCATAATGACAACTCTCAGCACAATTCCTACTGTATATCAATGTTCCATAACAACAACTCTCTGCACACTTCCTACTGTATATCCATGTTCCATAACAACAACTCCCTGCACACTTCCTACTGTATATCCATGTTCCATAATGACAACTCCCTGCACATATCCTACTGTATATCCATGTTCCATACCAACTCCCTGCACACTTCCTACTGTATATCCATGTTCCATAATGACAACTCCCTGCACAATTCCTACTGTTTATCCATGTTTCAGAAGGACAACTCCCTGCACATTTCCTACTGTATATCCATGTTCCAGAAGGACAACTCCCTGCACAAGTTCCCGATGTATCAATCCCTGTTCCAGACGGAACAACTCCCTGCACAATTCCTACTGTAATCCATGTTCCATAATAACAACTCTCCTGCACACTTCCTACTGTATATCCTGTTCCATAATGACAACTCCCTGCACAATTCCTACTGTTTATCCATGTTCCAGAAGGACAACTCCTTGCACAATTCCTACTGTATATCCATGTTCCATAATGACAACTCCCTGCACAATTCCTACTGTATATCCATGTTCCAGAAGGACAACTCCCTGCACAATTCCTACAGTGTTTACATGTTCCAGGATGACAACATCCCCCTCCTATTTCTTTGCTTGCAGTGTCAACCCCCCAAGGCATTTTAGTTTAATTGCCAGCCATCTATATAAATATCATCTCTGCATGAAAATAATGAATTAGCACATTACAGGGGAAACTCTCTGTGTATATATATAGATATCTATATAGTGGTATTTTATATGATAAATGAGTTATTTGGCCCTAAGCACGTAGAATGAAACATCATTTATAGAGATAAATGTTCTGGGTTTTGTTGTTTTAACTCTTTGGGGGGAAATTTCCAGCTTAGGGGAAAACATTTATCATTCCCGCGAGCATTGCACGAAACGCGTTGTTACAATTAACGTTCTGACGCCTGTTTGCTGTACCAGGCAATTAGCCAGACTCTGTTTTAACATGCTCATCTCTATGGGATTTGTATTATGCAGGTGAGGGGCACGGAGGATCTTTTTAAGAAAAAGACTAATTATTGTCTGTGCATTTGAGTTTGTTAACCTTGGAGAAATAAAAATGGTAAAAGAAAGCTGTCAAGTTTTGTTTTGGCTTCTAATGATCTTTAGTGGTTAAAGGGAACATTCACCCCTAGCTAAAAATTGTATATAAACAGATTCTCTTGAAACCTCAAGGTTTGTAAAGCTTTACCTGTACCACACCTGGACCTCCTGTTTTTTTTCTCCAGGTATCAGCAGTCAGCCTATCAGCAGTCGAATAACATCACAGCCAATAATTAACTGCTGTTCCCTGATATGCCTTTGATCATGTGCAAGCTCGTAAAAAGCTCGTACAGCTGTAAGAGCATGATCAACCTATCAGAAGGCAGACAGACCATGTAAGCAGTACAAGTACAACTGTTGCAGTTTTGTGGAGGACATGCCCTTTAAGGTTTGAAAAGATTATAGTGGAAATGTACAGAGACATGCAAGGGCTGAAACATACATTAAACGATCTCTGCACCATCATGTATTGTAAGCATGTAACAAGCATTGGGTAAGATTTACAGCACCGGTGCTGCTTAACTGAATTAGCGAAGGTAAAACACACTTAGATGTGAAGCTGCTTGTTACAGTCGGTGAAGGTGAAACGTACCTAGATATGACCCCAAGGTTAATCAGACCCAGGGACAGGAAGGTCTGAGCATTATTAGAAAACAGGAATAAAAGATTTAGGGTCATCGTTTAGCATTGTTTTTTATAAAAATGACCCATTTACAGTGTACAATAATTCACATAAACTACATCTCCCAGCATCCTCGATTAGTAGCAGCAGAACGACGCATTATGATAACATTCCAGAACACAAATTATCTTGAAAGACTGCAATGATTGTAAGGGTGGCCATACACTTTGCAATATTACTGGCTGATACTCTGGAATGGCGCCCGTAGACCGTCAGATTTTCATGCAATCTATATTATTGGCCATGATCGCCCGTTAAAATTGATCCATGTATGACACAATAAGCAAAACACATTACTTATATTATATATGACATCTGTCTTTTTCTTTCCGCCCTTGGCCCTCCATTAGCATTAACTTTGCCTTTAATGATGTGGTATGGTTTCTGCATGGATTTAGCATTGAAGAATCCTTTGCCTTCCTCCGGGCTGTGCTATTCCCTGCAATCTTTATCGCCCGGAAGAATGGGGGGGAAGTCTGGCGGAGTCGCTTTTGCCTTGACAAGGAAATCCAACGGCCGGAACCTTTGGAAATAGCAAAGCTTGTCGGGGAACGAATAAAAAAGGTTCATTGAAAAAGTTTTGATGAGGTCAGAAGCTCAGAGGCATCACTGAAAGAATCAGATGACCTATGTGATTAAATAGCTGACATTTCATTCCCATTCTGCCTTAACTATCCTTGATAAGAGAAAGAACAGACGCGAGAACATGGCCAGCGCCAAACAACATTTACATCTCCCCCCCCCCACCCTCCATGCACAGAGATCGGACTTTTTTTTTTAAGTCTTTCATTTACTCTCATTGATTCACCTAGTCCGTCTGGGCTACAAAGATAAAACAGACGGTGCTGGGCCGCTTTGTTAATCAATGTCGGAGCATCTCGGTAAAATCAAAGAAGGAGGGGAGAAGGGGGATAATAACAAAGTAAAGTTCAACACCCCGAAACGGTTATCTCAAGGGCGAAATGCGTTTCACACTATAACAGTGTTACGGCCAATAAGGGGAGGAGAGGCCCCCGAATATGGAAAATGGGATGAGAGTCGGGGAATCTATAACTTTAATATATCTGTTTACCCAACACTAAGGTCTACAATATATGGACCTGTCAATATGGGGCACATGTTCAAAACAAGCTGCATTGTGGGAAATACGGCAGACCAATAGCAATAGATGTTTCGGCCTTGAAAAGATTATTGGACGTTAGTTTTTAAACAATTAAACAAATATTATTAATATAAATTTACAGAGGAAGGATAACGGAATCCTCGATTCTGCACAATGTTACCCAAGGACATTTAATGAAGGTAATAAAGGGTCAGTGACACCTTCACATCTGCCCCTTTATCTGATCTCCTGTATTGGGATGCACTATGGCCAGAGATGTGAGTGGGAGCTGCCATATTGTTTCCCTCACCTTATCATGTAATTTTCAGTACTTTAAATAAGGTCACACAGTTCATAGTTCTACTTTCCCATTGGGCCATTCCCAAATATTCCGCTGTGTCTAACTCATATAAATATTGAATTATTGGTGGTGTTAGTTTAAGAGTTTAATTTCAATAATGAATGTGTAAAGGACTGAAAACAGGCCAATGATCTGATACAGAACAATTATCATTCACTAGCAAATAAAGAAAAAACAGAGTTTGTGTCCCAATACGTTTCTGTGTGTATTTTACTTAATAATGCTAAAAGTGGGTTTATTTCAATACATTCATTTACAGAAATCTGTCATGACGGCAATATGAGGGAAATATTATTATTATGGATTTATAGAGCGCCAACATCTTCCGCATCGCTTTACAATTACATGTATACATTTACATAAGCCCTGCCCTGAAGAGCTTACAATCACAAACTAAAGTTTTGGGACGTCCGATAATCTGCAATAACTGATCATGGAAAAGAATAGGTGTTAATTATATTTTAGATCAGAGGGTTTGAAGTATTTGAAATATAAGACCAAAATATTGTCATGTGGGTATCCAGAAACACACGTGAGATAATCATTCCAAAGACAATTACGTAAGGATGTCTGTCCAGACAGGTTGATCGGTAATGGCCAAGCAGCCTGTTCTGAATGCAACCAGGAGTATGTGAGATGGAAACATAAGCATGTAAGAACTAAGGCACGACTTACGGACATTGTTTTGTGGTCCGACAGGCAGAGCAGGATTATAACAAGGAAGCCTCGGCACTTGTGTAGGGTCCATTAAACATTTGGGGGCCCAGCTATAGTAAAAACACATATAACATGGGCTCCCAAATAACAGCCCTGCTTAGGGCCCATTTGATCGTAATCCATATCTGTCATCCCGGACACATTACAAATCAATATTGGTAAGAGCCTGCACACACAATACAAATGGTAGTTCATTGAAAATTCCACTGACAATTATCTCATGTGTACTATGAAGACAACAAAAAATACAGAACCGTCTATTTATGGCCTCTAGGGGCACTGTTATTATTGCTGTTTAAGAAGAACTGCCATGTTTACTATATGCTAGTATACAGTAGTACTAATACCACAGCTCTTTTCAAGAACAACGCTCTCCCCACCAAAAACACAATAGAGCAAGCGAAGAGCAAGAACTGCCAAACTGCTATTCACCACAATGGGCATTTAAATCAAATGAATTGTCTTTACAGAAACAGCACCCTCTAGTGGCTAAATTGTCACAAAACTGATAAGAGTGCAGCACATACCATCTTTCAATACACCAAAGAAAACCGGCATCACCTTCCAAAACGGAACTGTATGCAAGTTAAATTGATTTTATACCGTTTATGTTAGCTTGTCCTTTGTTGGGCTTAATACGCACAATAGCAATTCATTTCCCAGCTTCTCTTTACTGGGTTTCCATAAATTAACAGGGCTCACCACAGGACAGGAGAGTTCATTCTTTTTATTATAAAACCTCCACCGAACCAGATTCGTTCCATTTAAACTTCCCACTTCTTCACGTTGGTTAAAAACAAATAAAAGAAGGAAACTACAGAGAACTTGGTCATGTTTTCATGTAAATAATTAAAGGTTTAAATACTTGAAAACTTGTCTCTCGGGCATTAAAACTCTCATGTTGGAAAACTTTGCCTTTATTTTTTTCTATGGAAGCGAAGACGGTGGCAGCTGATGGTGCGGATTTTTCAGCCAATTAGGCCAAAGAAAGAGTCAAAGTTTTTTTTTTTTCACTCGGCTGTCAGACAATTTTACAACCTGCAACTGTTACAGACGGCAACTGGAATAAAGCCATTTTATGTTTCAAGCAAGAGAGAAATACAATAAAAATGGTTCTTCCTTTAAATAAAAATAAAGGCATTTCATCCGTCAGAACGTAGTTAACATTCGCAGTGGCTGACAGTTTAGGTTTGATAGAATGGCAGTGCGGGATTCATTTAGACACTGAATGCTGGAAAAACAGTGCAGATCCAATATATATACAAAGTCCTAATTCCAGACGTTATAGGGAGACGTTCGGATTTAACGTTATAAATGTGATAGTATCTATATTCGATCATATCTTTAAAAAAAAAAAGAAAAAGTAGGGGGATGCACTGGGAGCCACTTTCGCTCCACTTACATTGTGATATACCAGTAGCTTTGTGATTTGGTGTTAAACTTCTGTGGGACTTTAAACACTAGTGATAAGCTTCCCAGTAAAAAAATTGCAATATCTATATATTATATCGCTTGTGGCAGCTGCGTAGGTGTCTTTTGCGAAACCCTTAAAGCTGCTGCAAACCTGTTCTTAAAGCCACGCTATTCTTTATAACACCAGTTAGCATGACTTTACAACACACTCATTGCTAATTTTTCCCCAACCAATCAGATGTTAGCTTTCAAATGTTAAATAAGATCTGATTGGTTGGGGAAAAATTAGCACCATTTTTAATGATAAGAACTTTTATTGAATCTCCCTGTTTATTTCTACCTAGCCGAGAATTACCCTAGAATTTCTTAATACAGAAAGTTGCATTTGCCTTAAATAGTTGAATTTGTACAGGTTATTTTATCGGTTTCTGGAGTAATATTGATGTCTGATTGCCCTGGTGTGTGTGGGCATTAAAGGGTTAATACCCTATAAAGGTACCTACAATCTCTCTCTGCTTGACAAATAACATTTTGTAAGTGATGTTGCCTGTAATCAGGGATCAGAATTTGAAAGATCCTGTGCAGGAAAGAGAAAGATAAGGAGGTTTTGCTGCTGTGTAAATCAATAAGCCTCACAAGGGAATTGATCATTCAAAAAAAACCCTCCTGGTTTCATTGTTGTGTTCCCCCCCCCCCACCCCGATTTTTATTTCTGCCAAGACGCTACGCTAATTTGTTTTATTTTTTGTTTGTTCTTTTGTGTCATTAAGATAAATGGGATTTGTGGGTTTTACAGGTAAGTTTTGGAATATTTTTTTTTTGCCTTTGTCATTGTGGCATGAAATATCTTTGTTTATTATTATGTCTATATTATTATAACACGTCCAATTTATATGCAATGCCAAGCCAGGTACAGGGTTTGTAGTCACGTTCCCTTAATATGATCGACGTTGGTCAATCTGCTCAAATTATTGGATCTATCCGTTCCATATAGGGGGCGTGGCATGTCTTCTGCTTAGAATGTTTTAGCTTTATGTTTCCCTTTAAACCCTCACACAACAAAAAATAGAGCCAATCACAAAACACCAAAGGTCATCAAGTATCACTGACCCTCATTAACGGTAAAGGATAATACCGACTGTATATTGGCCATACCATTAACGTTAACAGTAGTGTCCATTTAATATAATTGTAAGTAGGTATTTATAAATCTAGAAATGGAAAGGCAGCCATTTTGTTCCATATTTAAATTACCGGCACAGAAAGCGTAACTACGTTACACAACATTCATCGGTATTTGTCCGCAGACAGACACGGTAAATTAGAAGGGAAAGTAATCGGCGTCCGTGGCATTAATATCTCAGCTTGGCTCGGAATCAGCTCGATATATACAGCACAATAAAGGAGAGATTGGGCTTAGAATGAACTTACATTGAACTTTTAGTATAATGTGTATACGAGGGAAATGAGTCTCCATTTCTAATCGATTTATTACAACTGGGTTATGTTGCTTGGTGGATTTTATTGCTGTTTTGTTGCTACGGTTAACGATTTCTTAGCAATCAGGCCGTTGGTTCGGACGACAGACTAAAGGATAAATAATAGATAAACGTTTCGCAGCGTTTTAACGTTTTTGGCGGCGGGGCAAATAGGGACTGCTTGGCACAACTCTATATGCATTGAATATTTGAGGGTGGGATAGGAGACCCCCATACAATATTATTCACTCAGCCCCCCAATATTATTGACTTAGTCTGACATCTTTTATTTTTCTAACTATTGCTGTGTTATAGTTGGGAGGGAGGTCATTTTTCGTTTGAGGACAAACTTACCCTTTAATTTTATCAAAAGAAAAAAGCAGAGGTGGGTTCTTTTTTATTAATCGAGAGGGAGTTTCTTTTTTAAGTTTCAATTTGGAATGACATTTCCAGATTCCGTATTGTGCGTGAGAACTACACAACACTAGAGATGCCCGAACTTCGCAAAATCCGGTCCGCTTGAGGATCTGCGAATTTTCGAAAAAATTTGAAAATTCGAAAATCCACGAGAGGACCCATTAAAACCTATTAAAATGAACGTTCGGCAAAATCTGTTCTTCGAAAATACGAGGATTTTTTGAAAATACGGACCCGAAAATGTGTCTTGCTCCGTCCAAAAATGTGAAAAATCCGCGAAATTTTTAATTTACGAGGATTTCTCATATTTTCCCGTATTTTCGAAAATACGAGAAATCCTCGTAATTTAGAAAATTTTCGAAAGCGCGGTTCGTAAAAGTTCGGAAGGCGGAAAACCGGAAAATCTGCGATATCCGCCGTTCGCGAACGAAGTAAATCCGCCGCGGATCCGGGTTCGGATCCGCGAACTGGGCCATCGCTACACAACACCCCTCCCCCCTATTTTGTCGACAAAAATCTCTCCGCGACAAGACAAAACTTCATGGTGAGAGACCACAGATCATGAAACGACAGAATTCATTTTGAAACTCTTCGCAAACAGTGTTTGTTTTGTGCAAGGAAAAGGCATTTTTTTTTTCTGCGACGAAGTAAAGTTCCCCTTTTATGTGTCGGAATCTTTCTTCTTTGTCCCGGTTCTTTTGGGAGAAAGTCATCGGAGGGGTCACGGTTTTTCTCTTTTCATTGTCGCCTTTTATTTTATTTATTTTGATAAGAAAGTAAAGTCCGCAGGGAGATAAAGCGTCTACTCACAAGGCGCAGTCAGCCTGGACAATACGGTGATGGCTCCGAGTCATTCTTTCATTTCAATCAGAACGCGAACTTTACTGGCGTCAGGGAGGTTTGTTAAACTTCCACTGTGGACTTTTATTTTCCACATAAGAAAAGCAAAACACAATGACATTCAGGGTTATTCAATAAAAGTTCTTATCGTTAAAAACGGTGCAAGTTTTGCCCCAACCAATCAGATGTTAGCTTTCAAATGTTAAACAAGATCTGATTGGTTGGGGCAAAATTAGCACCATTTTTAACGATAAGAGATTTTATTGAATCTCCCTGAATGTCATTGTGTTTTGCTTTTCTTATGTGGAAAATAAAAGTCCACAGTGGAAGTTTAACAAAACTCCCTGACGCCAGTAAAGTTCGCGTTCTGATTGAAAATGAAAGAAAATGACTCGGAGCCATCACCGTATTGTCCAGGCTGACTGCGCCTTGTGAGTAGACGCTTTATTTTATGTTCTCTGTATTTCAGCCAAGTGTGCCCCTACCATGAAGCAAACTGAAACATTTGCTCAGGGCGCACCCCTGCAGAACACTTAAAAGGTGGCAGTTTAAAAAAAAAATCTTTCCATCAATACTGTATTTCAGCACCAGTCTACCAATCAGTGTTAAGTCAGCCCCTCAGTCCACCAATCAGTGTTAAGTTAGCCCTTCAGTCCACCAATCAGTGTTAAGTTAGCCCTCGAGTCCACCAGTCAGTGTTAGTCAGCCCACCACACCCACTTCTTCAAGCCACGCCCTCATGTTCCCTGATGAAGCCATGCTCCCTTGCTCCCTTCACACACCGCCACCTGTCTACCAATAGGCGTCATTTAAAAGTTGTTTCAGGTGTCAAAAATCCTAGGAACACCCCTGATTTCAGCCTTTCTGGCTGCGGGCGAATACTCTCGGAATGTCAACCGCTCTTGTTTAAATATTTACATTTTACTAGAACATTTGAGAATTATAAGTTTGATTATTAAACGATAAAACTCTTTATAAATTCTATTTTATGCCAAAATGATTATTGACAAAAAGAATTACTCATTAAAACCGGGACGGTGCCATCGTCCCAATTAAACCATTATAACATTCTACGTGTTGTACGGACAGAGCAGGTAAAAGCTCAACAAGATTCAAAAGTTTTAAAATGCCCAAAGATTCCAGGTTAAAGGTTTTTTGTTTATACTTTAGGGGGTCTTACAGACACACACGGGGGGATCTTTTAGGATATATGCCCAGAGCATGTGCGGCTGTGGGTTAATCTACCTGATAGACTGTAGGTTCTTAACAGAGCTAGTTATGTATCAAAACTGCCTGCTCCAATAGCAAATCTAACTCGATGATGGAGCGTTGAATATTCCTTATTCACCTCCCCCCCACAGACCAGGTTACCCTTCGATTTATCACCCATTGAAAGCATATTTAGTGCCAGCCACCACTTACCATTAAGTATTTACCATCTTGTTCCCATGAGGCCGTTGCTCAAACTAACTTTTTTGCAATTCTTTTTTTTCCTAAATGCATTTCTGCAGTCGATCGCACGGGGATATTTGGAAGACGGCCAAGGCCTTAAATCGTGACTTTATTCCGAGTAAGGAGAAGGGTCCTTTCTAATCCTCATCACTTAGATCTATGATGGCTTCACTCTTTATGTAATGTAAGAAGAAAAAATAGAATAAATCCTTTGCTGCCTTGAATTTCCATTCTGATTGGGTTACCCTGGACTCTGCCATTAGTAAGGGTGAGATATGTCATTTTGTAACCACTGAGATCTATATCTAGGATCTTATCTATGTAGGACGTTCAACCTTTGTACAACTTATAGCTATTTAGTTGTAAGGCAAAGTTCCCTAGATAGTTATTTTGGGTTGGAAGGTCCATCGAGTTCAACCATTTTTATGCAGAACCCAACATCAATATAAATGATGGAACAGCCACCTTGCATTTTAGAAGTAGGGCGTTTAGACCCAAACCTGGGTTTCCGGGTTCCGCTGTTGGAATTCCACCGATTCATCCTTATTCATTAACAGCTGGAGGGCAATTTGTAGACTATACCCCAAGCTATGGGTAGCCCTAGTTATTACCCTATAGAATCTGCTCCTCATTCTTATAATTCATCTATGTTGTGGCGCGAATAAAACAATACAAATTACGGCATTGTCACCAGCTCCCGATACCAGAGCAGAGGGGCGAATGTGCCAGAATTTCCCAGGTGTTAAGTAGCAAATCAAACAGTCGCTTCACTAACCAAATCACTCTGGTTTGGGCCAATCAAGACAATCTGTCCAGGCTTCCTAATACACAGTCTACCATTGAGATATCTGCGGCAAAATCTCCGTTATTAGTCTCCTTTGCTTCCACATACAATTGATTTGTATCAACCAATTCAGCTTTCATTGCGTAAAATCAGTTGCATGTGTTGCTCTAATATTACATTGTAATTATATCCAATTTAGTTCTTCCTCGCATGCTAAATTTCAGCAGCTAGAAATTTTGGCAGCTTTATTAGAAAATAAAATACAAACAGGGTTTTGTCAGTGGCTGGTGTAAAAACGCTTTTCTAGTCCAGTCTCCTTGCTTATCGTCATAAAATGTTCGTAACAAATGGTACAAATTCTCAAAGCACAAAGTGTAACTCAAGAGGCAAATTCTAGAAATGGTGTAAGACAAAGAAACCAATCACAGAATAGCTTTCATCAATTCAGAGCAGATAGAATAATGAAAGGAACGTTCTGATTGGTTCTGGATTACTGCACCCCACATACGTTTCTATGCAGTAAGTCAATCTCTATGTGAAAATAAACCATAAATGCATTGCCCTTTGTGTGAGTATCAGCCAGATATTGGAACAACACAACATTTTTCACTTTGTTTTGGAAATCTGTTTTATATTAAACTGATTATTAGAAAGACTGGATATTGGGCTGTTTTTATTTGGGATCCAAAGAAACAAGTGGATTAATATGCAATCAAAGCAAACGCCAGTAGCCGAGCACATTCCCCCATCCGTACACAAAACAGAGAGCGTTTTGCATTGGGGAGAGTATTTATTGCAAATTGGAACAATTATTTCTCTATTTTTACGTTCACATCCGACAAAAGGGATAATTTGAAAAGACGCCGCTGTTGAAGGAAAGTTTCGTAATTGCTCAGCGGGTGAAATGATCTCCTGACCTTCCTGTCTACATGGAACATGGTTTTTATTTTTTTTTTAAAAATCTCTTAATTGGAAAGAAGGTTTTGTATTCCAAACGTACAATGGGGGGGCAATCGTACTCTTTACCCATAGCATTCACTGTGCACCCGTATATCAGTTTGCCCACAGCTCTCAGTGAATGTTAATACGTTTCAGGTGATTAGCGCACAGTGGGCGTGTCCTAACGCACGTTTAACATGAAACGGAAAGTGTTTAAAGCTACAGTAACAGGTTTAAACACAGGGGTACAGGTAACACAATAAGTACCAGGAAATTACAATGTCCCTGCAAAGAGACTATAACAAAATGAGCAACAACCACAGCAATTAGATTCGGAATTCACCACCAAAGTCCTGCGCATTTGCATAAGCATGTAATCACGGTTTACGACTGTAATAAAATATTTCGCCATAGTCTTATTCTCGCATTCGTAAAGGAGAGATCTGTGGATTTTGGTTTTCTTTTCATTTTATAGTCCACTGACCCTCACAATCCAGTTATGCCGCAGGACAATCCAGTATTGCCGCAGGGAATGCTGGGACTTGTAGTTTGCAGGCCCTAGGGTTTTTGACACCTGAAACAATATTAAATGGTGGCAGCACGTGAAGTGGGTGTGGCTTCATCAGGGAACATAGGCGTGGCTTGTGGAGGTGGGTGTGGCGGGCTGACTAATACTGATTGGTGGACTGGAGGGCTGACTTAACACTGATGGTGGACTGTTGCTGAAATTCAGTATTGCAGGACAAAACTGCCGCCTTTTGATTGTTCCATAGGGGTGCGCCCTGAACATAGGTTTCAGTTTGCTTCATGGTAGGGGCACCCCTGATTAAAGGCTTCAGATAATCAGCACCCTAAATTATAAATATTCCATAAAGTCACCTAAACACAAGTCGCTCACCTTCCTGTTCATCACCGCTTTGTTATATAGGGAACTGCAATTCCCAGCATTCTCTGCTAAACAAGAATTTAAAATTGACTACAAGAGCAGGAGACAATTGGCCCAATGCTATATATATTTTTTTAAAAAAATAGCGCGGCGTAACCTATGTAGCAAAGGCTATGTTAAGATGTGCGCTAATCTTACCGCCTTTACTACTGTGGTGTACGGGGCCGAGCGCCGCCAGGTAAGGCGTAAAATACATTAATACATTATTTGTTTTAATAAACCGAAGATTATGGGAGTTGTAGTTCACCAACACCTTGAATGCTGCAAGTTTCTCTTCCCACAGTTAGACACAGTAAAAACCCCCCGTGAAAGGGTTAATACACAGGCCCCTGGTGCTGTGGTAACTGTCTCTACTGTCTCTCTACTGTGTGTGATGAGCATGCTATGACAGGCAATATGTGCCTCTGTCCAAGGTACTGAATCACAATAAAATAGAAAATGACTGTCTGTCATAGCAGGGATGTGGGGAGACTAATGGCCTCTTCCCTATTCTAAATAAAATCCACGCGGTGGGGAGGGAAATGGAAATTGCTTAAAATCCGAAACAAAAGTTTCCCCCTTTTTTTATTTTCCGTTGGCGAGAGAGAAGAGAATTGAACGATAGATTGATAGATAATGATAGAAAGATGGAGGGAAGGAAAGCAATTTGATTTTATTTAGCTATTTAACGCAGCCCCTAAAGAAATCCATTTGCCTTTCATTACCCCGATCATCATCCATCCCTGGTAATTCTACAAAAAAACTTCACACGAGCGGGCCTGACGTAGATGGGCGGCCCATTGGGTCTCAGCTAAAACACACAAAGGGGGTTGTGTTCATTTGTAGCTACTGCAGTTTTCCCTTTAAACGGCATGTCCATCCTGCATGGGGGGGAGGGGCTTAGTCAGCTTACTCTGCCAGAATGGGGACAATAATAACCCTTAAATATCTGGTTAGTATTACATCTAAAAATGTGCTGAATATATCAGTTGGGGTCACTGACAAGTAGTGACCATTTATTGTTTTTAGGGTGGACATGCCCTTTAATATAAGGTTACTAGTGTAACTATCCCTTTAACAAATGGCGACCGTTTTATAAATAAATAAATATATATATACATATACATTACACACAAAAAAATTGCCAGTCCTCCTTTGCACCACACCTGAAAGTAATTTAGAATAAAGGTTTGAGCTGCATATCCTTGTATTTGTATGTATATATATATATATATATATATATATATATATATATAAACATAGAAAAGATAATCAATGCACATTCCTAGGCCCCCTACAATATCATATTATCTGCACACTGGCATACTTTATAAACATAGAAAAGATAATCAATGCACATTCCTAGGTCCCATACAATATCATATTATCTGCACACTGGCATACATTATAAACATAGAAAAGATAATCAATGCACATTCCTAGGTCCCATACAATATCATATATGCAACTGGGCATACATATAAACATAGAAAAGATAATCAATAACCATTCGAGGCCCCATACAATATCATATTATCTGCACACTGCCATACTTTATAAACATAGAAAAGATAATCAATACACATTCCTAGGTCCCATACAATATCATATTATCTGCACACTGGCATACTTTATAAACATAGAAAAGATATTCAATGCACATTCCTAGGCCCCATACAATATCATATTATCTGCACACTGGCATACATTATAAACATAGAAAAGATAATCAATACACATTCCTAGGCCCCATACAATATCATATTATCTGCACACTGAGAAGGACCATTTGACCTCTTTTAAGGTTTGATTTTGATTTTTTTGAAAAGATTGATTTATAGTGGGACATGTACAGAGGCAGAGACATGCAAAAGGGCTGTGCTTGATTTGATTGTGAATGAACATGTTGTGAAGTGAAATTGAGATGACTGTGTTGAATTTGTGATGGTGATGATGATGGAGTGAATGTGATGAACTAAGTTGTGAATTACTGATACCATTGTGTGATGAAATGAATTGATAATGACGGACTGAAATACATTAACGATCTCTTGACTGCACCATCTGTATTGGAAGCATTGTAACAAGCGATTTGGGTTTTGGGTTAAGTAAAGATTTACAGACCGGTGCTTTTGCGCTGCTGTTAAACTTGCTGCGTGAACTTACTCATCTTGATTGCTTGCTGCTTGCTGCTTAAACTGAATTGCGACAAGAAGGTCATGATTTTTTTTTTTAAGGGAATGTTAAAAATATTTTTATTAATTTGTCTAATTTTTAATTTTAGTTTATAAAACACACTTAGATGTGTGAAGCTTGCTTGTTACCAGTCGCGTTCCGTGATTGATTGAGTGATGATGTGATGTAGTTGAGTGTTGATGATGATGATTGTTGAAGGTGAATGGTTTTGAAACGTTGAAAAAGTACTAGATATGACCCCCCCAAGGTTAATCAGACCCAGGGACAGGAAGGTCTGAGCATTATTAGAAAACAGGAATAAAAGATTAGGGTCATCGTTTAGCATGTTTTTTTTTTATAAAATGATACCCATTTACAGTGTACAATAATCACATAAACTAATTCCAGCATCCTCGATTAGTAAGCCAGAACGCACGACGCATTATGATAACATTCCAGAGAACACAAATTATCTTGAAAGACTGCAATGATTGTAAGGTGGCCATAACTTTGCAATATACTCTGGATGATACTCTGAATGGCGCCGTACGTAGACCGTCAGATTTTCATGCACATCTATTATTATTTGCCATGATCGCCGTCCGTTAAAATTGATCCAGTATGACACAATAAGCAAAAAACATTACTTATATTATTATATGACCATCTGTCTTTTTCTTTCCGCCCTGGCCCTCCATTAGCATTAACTTTGCCTTTAATGATGTGGTATGGTTTCTGCATGGATTTAGCATTGAAGAATCCTTTGCCTCCTGGGCTGTGCTATTCCCTGCAATCTTTATCGCCCGGAAGAAGGGGGGGAAGTCTGGCGGAGTCGCTTTTGCTTCTTGACAAGGAAATCCAACGGCGGCACCTTTGGAAATAGCAAAGCTGTCGGCGGAACGCATATAAAAAATGGTTCATTGAAAAAGTTTTTGATGAGTCAGAAGCTCAGAGGCATCACTGAAAGAATCAGATGACCTATGTGATTAAATAGCTGACATTTCATTCCATTCTGCCTTAACTATCCTTGATAAGGAAAGAAACAGACGCGGAGGAGAACATTGGCCAGCGCCAAACAACATTTACATCTCCCCCCCCCCACCCTCCATGCACAGAGATCGGACTTTTTTTTTTAAGTTTTCATTTACTTCATTTGATTCACCTAGTCCGTCTGGGCTACAAAGATAAAACAGACGGTGCTGGGCCGCTTTGTTAATCAATGTCGGAGCATCTCGGCGTAAAATCAAAAAGAAGGAGGGGAGAAGGGGGTAATAACAAAGTAAAGTTCAACACCCCGAAACGGTTATCTCAAGGGGCGAAATGCGTTTCACAATATAACAGTGTTACGGCCAATAAGGGGAGGAGAGGCCCCCGAATGGAAAATGGGATGAGAGTCTGGGGAATCTATAACTTTAATATATCTGTTTACCCAACACTAAGGTCTACAATATATGGACTGTCAATATGGGGACACAGTTCAAAAACAAGCTGCATTGTGGGAAATACGGCAGACCCAATAGCAATAGATGTTTCGTTGAAAAGATTATTGGACGTTATGTTTTAAAACAATTAAACAAAATATTATATATAAATTTACAGAGGAAGGATAAGGAATCCTCGATTCTGCCACAATGTTACCAAGGACATTTAATGAAGGGAATAAAGGGTCAGTGACACCTCACATCTGCCCCTTTATTGATCTCCTGTATTGGGATGCACTTATGGCCAGAGATGTGAGTGGGAGCTGCCATATTGTTCCCTCACCTTATCGTAATTTTCAGTACTTTAAATAAGGTTCACACAGTTCATAGTTCTACTTTCCCATTGGGCCATTCCCAAATATTCCGCGTGTGTCTAACTCATATAAATATTGAATTAGTGGTGGTGTTAGTTTAAGAGTTTAATTTCAATAATGAATGTGTAAAGGACTGAAACAGGCCAATGAATCTGATACAGAACAATTATCATTCACTAGCAAAATAAAGAAAAAAACAGAGGTTGTTTGTCCCAATAGTTTCTGTGTGTATTTTACTTAATAATGCTAAAAGTGGGTTTATTTCAATACATTCATACAGAAATCTGTCATGACGGCAATATGAGGGAAATATTATTATTATGGATTTATAGAGCGCCAACATCTTCCGCATCGCTTTACAATTACATGTATACATTTACATAAGCCCTGCCCTGAAGAGCTTAACATCACAAACTAAAGTTTTGGGACGTCCGATAATCTGCATAACTGATCATGGAAAAAAATAGGTGTATTATATTTTAGATCAGAGGGTTTGAAGTATTTGAAATATAAGACCAAAATATTGTCATGGGTGGGTATCCAGAAACACACGTGAGATAATCATTCCAAAGACAATTACGTAAGGATGTCTGTCCAGACAGGTTGATCGGTAATGGCCAAGCAGCCTGTTCTGAATGCAACCAGGAGTATGTGAGATGGAAACATAAGCATGTAAGAACTAAGGCACGACTTACGGACATTGTTTGTGGTCCGACAGGCAGAGCAGGATTATAACAAGGAAGCCCGGCACTTTGTGTAGGGTCCATTAACATTTGGGGCCCAGCTCTAGTAAAACATATAACATGGGCTCCCAAATAAACAGCCCTGCTTAGGGCCCATTGATCGTAATCCATATCTGTTATCCCGGGGACACATAACAAATCATATGGTAAGAGCCTGCCACACACATACAAATGGTAGTTCATTGAAAAATTCCACACTGACAATTATTCTCATTGTGTACTATGAAGACAACAAAAAATACAGAACCGTATTTATGGCCCTAGGGGCACTGTTATTATTGCTGTTTAAGAAGAACTGCCATGTTTACTATATGCTAGTTATACAGTAGTACTAATACCACAGCTCTTTTCAAGAACAACGCTCTCCCCAACCAAAAAACACCAATAGAGCAAGCGAAGAGCAAGAACTGCCAAAATGCCTATCACCACAATGGGCATTTAAATCAAATGAATTGTCTTTACAGAAACAGCACCCTCTAGTGGCTAAATGTCACAAAACTGATAAGAGTGCAGCACATACCACTTTCAATACACCAAAGAAAACCGGCATCACCTTCCAAAACGGAACTGTATGCAAGTTAATTGATTTTATACCGTTTATGGTAGCTTGTCCTTTGTTGGGCTTATACGCACAATAGCAATTCATTCCCAGCTCTCTTTACTGGTTTCCATAAATAACAGGCTCACCAAAGGACAGGAGAGTTTATCTTTTTATTATAAAACCTCCACCGAACCAGATTCGTTCCATTTAAACTTCCCACTTCTTCACGTTGGTTAAAAACAAAAAAATAAAGAAGGAAATACAGAGAACTTGGTCATGTTTCATGTAAATAATTAAAGGTTAAATACTTGAAAACTTGTCTATCGGGCATTAAAAATCTCATGTTGGAAAACTTTGCCTTTATTTTTTTCTATGGAAGCGAAGAGACGGTGGCAGCTGATGGTGCGGATTTTCAGCCAATGAGGAACAAAAGAAGAGTCAAAGTTTTTTTTTTTACTCGGCTGTCAGACAATTTTACAACCTGCAACTGTTACAGACGGCAACTGGAATAAAGCCATTTTATGTTTCAAGCAAGAGAAAATACAATTAAAAATGGTTCTTCCTTAAATAAAATAAAGGCATTCATCCGTCAGAACGTAGTTAGTTAACATTCGCAGTGGCTGACAGTTTAGGTTTGATAGAATGGCAGTGCGGGATTCATTTAGACACTGAATGCTGAGAAAAACAGTGCAGATCCAAATATATACAAAGTCCTAATTCCAGACGTTATAGGGAGACGTTTGGATTTAACGTTATAAATGTGATAGTAATATATTCGATCATATCTTAAAAAAAAAAAGAAAAAAGTAGGGGGATGCACTGGGAAGCACTTTCGCTCCACTTACATTGTGATATACCAGTAGCTTTGTGATTGGTGTTAAACTTCTGTGGGACTTTAAACACTAGTGATTAAGCTTCCCAGTAAAAAAATTGCAATATCTATATATATATCCTTGTGGCAGCTGCGTAGGTGTCTTTTGCGAAACCCTTAAAGCTGCTGCAAACCTGTTCTTAAAGCCACGATTCTTTATAACACCAGTTAGCATGAACTTTAAACACACTCATTGCTAATTTTTCCCCAACCAATCAGATGTAGCTTTCAAATGTTAAATAAGATCTGATTGGTTGGGGAAAAATTAGCACCATTTTAATGATAAGAAATTTATTGAATCTCCCTGTTTATTTTACCTAGCCGAGAATTACCTAGAATTTCTTAATACAGAAAGTTGCATTTGCCTTAAATAGTTGAATTTGTACAGGTTATTTTATCGGTTTCTGGAGTAATATGATGTCTGATTGGCCTGGTGTGTGTGGGCATAAAGGGTTAATACCCTATAAAGGTACCTACAATCTCTCTCTGCTTGACAAATAACATTTTGTAGTAGTGATGTTGCCTGTAATCAGGGATCAGAATTTGAAAGATCCTGTGCAGGAAAGAGAAAGATAGGAGGTTTTGCTGCTGTGTAAATCAATAAGCCTCACGGGAATTGATCATTCAAAAAAAACCCTCCTGGTTTCATTGTGTGTTCCCCCCCCCACCCCGATTTTATTTCTGCCAAGACGCTACGCTAATTTGTTTTTTATTTTGTTTGTTCTTTTGTCATAAGATAAATGGGATTTGTGGGTTTTACAGGTAAGTTTGGAATATTTTTTTTTGCCTTGTCATTGTGGCATGAAATATTGTTTATTTTTTTATATGTATATTATTAACACGTCCAATTATATGCAATGCCAAGCCAGGTACAGGGTTTGTAGTCACGTTCCCTAATATGATCGACGTTGGTCAATCTGCTTAAATTATATGGATCTATCCGTTCCATATAGGGGGCGTGGCATGTCTTCTGCTTAGAATGTTTTAGCTTTATGTTTCCCTTTAAACCCTCACACAACAAAAAAATAGAGACAATCACAAAAACACCAAAGGTCATCAAGTATCACTGACCATCATTAACGGTAAAGGATAATACCGACTGTATATTGGCCATACCATTAACGTTAACAGTAGTGTCCATTAATATAATTGTAAGTAGGTATTTATAAATCTAGAAATGGAAAGGCAGCCATTGTGTCCATATTTAAATTACCGGCACAGAAAGCGTAACTACGTTACACAACATATCATCGGTATTTGTCCGCAGACAGACACGGTAAATTAGAAGGGAAAGTAATCGGCGTCCGTGGCTTAATATCTCAGTTGGCTCGGAATCAGCTCGATATACAGCACAATAAAGAGAGATTGGGCTTAGAATGAACTTACATTGAACTTTTAGTATAATGTGTATACGAGGGAAATGAGTCTCATTTCTAATCGATTTATTACAACTGGGTTATGTTGCTTTGGTGGATTTTATGCTGTTTTGTTGCTACGGTTAACGATTTCTTAGCAATCAGGCCGTTGGTTCGGACGACAGACTAAAGGATAAATAATAGATAAACGTTTCGCAGCGTTTTAACGTTTGTGGCGGCGGGGCAAATAGGGATGCTTGGCACAACTCTATATGCAATTGAATATTTGAGGGTGGGATAGGAGACCCCCATACAATATTATACTCAGCCCCCCAATATTATTGACTTAGTCTGACATCTTTTATTTTTCTAACTATTGCTGTGTTATAGTTGGGAGGGAGGTCATTTTTCGTTTGAGGACAAACTTACCCTTTAATTTTATCAAAAGAAAAAAAGCAGGGTGGGTTTTTTTATTAATCGAGAGGGAGTTTCTTTTTAAGTTTCAAATTTGGAATGACATTTCCAGATTCCGTATTGTGCGTTGAGAACTACACAACACTAGAGATGCCCGAACTTCGCAAAATCGGTCGTTGAGGATCTGCGAATTTCTGAAAAAAAATTTGAAAATTCGAAAATCACGAGAGGACCCATTAAAACCTATTAAAATGAACGTTCGCAAAATCTGTTCTTCGAAAATACGAGGATTTTTGAAAATACGGACCCGAAAATGTGTCTTGCTCCGTCCAAAAATGTGAAAAAATCCGCGAAATTTTTAATTTACGAGGATTTCTCATATTTTCCCGTATTTTCGAAAATACGAGGAAATCCTCGTAATTTAGAAAATTTTCGAAAGCGCGGTTCGTAAAAGTTGGGGAAGGCGGGACAAACGGAAAATCTGCGATACCGCCGTTCGCGAACGAAAAGTAAATCCGCCGCGGATCGGGTTCGGATCCGCGAAACTGGGCCATCGCTACACAACACCCTCCCCCCTATTTTGTCGACAAAAATCTCTCCGGACAAGACAAAACTTCATGGTGTGAGAGACCACAGATCATGAAACGACAGAATTCATTTTGAAACTCTTCGCCAAACAGTGTTTGTTTTGGCAAGGGAAAGGCATTTTTTTTTTCTGCGACGAAGTAAAAGTTCCCCTTTTATGTGTCGGATCTTTCTTCTTTGTCCCGGTTCTTTTGGGAGAAAGTCATCGGAGGGGGTCACGGTTTTTTTCTTTTCATGTCGCCTTTTATTTTATTTATTTTGATAAGAAAGTAAAGTCCGCAGGGAGATAAAGCGTTACTCACAGGCGCAGTCAGCCTGGACAATACGGTGATGGCTCCGAGTCATTTTCTTTCATTTTCAATCAGAACGCGAACTTTACTGGCGTCAGGGAGTTTTGTTAAACTTCCACTGTGGACTTTTATTTTCCACATAAAAAGCAAAACCAATGACATTCAGGGTTATTCAATAAAAGTTCTTATCGTTAAAAACGGTGCAAGTTTGCCCCAACCAATCAGATGTTAGCTTTCAATGTTAAACAAGATATGATTGGTTGGGGCAAATTAGCACCATTTTTAACGATAAGAGATTTTATTGAATCTCCCTGAAGTCATTGTGTTTTGCTTTTCTTATGTGGAAAATAAAAGTCCACAGTGGAAGTTTAACAAAACTCCCTGACGCCAGTAAAGTTCGCGTTCTGAGTGAAAATGAAAGAAAATGACTCGGAGCCATCACGTATTGTCCAGGCTGACTGCGCCTGTGAGTAGACGCTTTATTTATGTTCTCTGTATTTCAGCCAAGTGTGCCCCTACATGAAGCAAACTGAAAATTTGCTCAGGGCGCACCCTGCAGAACACTTAAAAGGTGGCAGTTTAAAAAAAAAATCTTTCCATCAATACTGTATTTCAGCACCAGTCTACCAATCAGTGTTAAGTCAGCCCCTCAGTCCAACAATCAGTGTTAAGTTAGCCTTCAGTCACCAATCAGTGTTAAGTTAGCCCTCGAGTCCACCAGTCAGTGTTAGTCAGCCCACCACACCCCTTCTTCAAGCCACGCCCTCAGTTCCTGATGAAGCCATGCTCCTTGCTCCCTTCACACACCGCCACCTGTTACCAATAGGCGTCATTTAAAAGTTGTTTCAGGTGTCAAAAATCCTAGGAACACCCCTGATTTCAGCCTTTCTGGCTGCGGGCGAATACTCTCGGAATGTCAACCGCTTCTTGTTTAAATATTTACATTTTACTAGAACATTTGAGAATTATAAGTTTGATTATTAAACGAATAAAACTCTTTATAATTCTAATTTTATGCCAAAATGATTATTGACAAAAAGAAATTACTCATTAAAAACCGGGACGGTGCCATCGTCCCAATTAAACCATTATAACATTCTACGTGTTGTACGGACAGAGCAGGTAAAAGCCAACAAGATTCAAAAGTTTTAAAATGCCCAAAGATTCCAGGTTTAAAGGTTTTTTGGTATACTTTAGGGGGTCTTACAGACACACACGGGGGGATCTTTTAGGATATATGCCCAGAGCATGTGCGGCTGTGGGTTAATCTACCTGATAGAATGTAGGTTCTTAACAGAGCTAGTTATGTATCAAAACTGCCTGCTCCAATAGCAAATCTAACTCGATGATGGAGCGTTGAATATTCCTTATTCCCCTCCCCCCCCAAGACCAGGTTACCCTTCGATTTATCACCCATGAAAGCATATTTAGTGCCAGCCACCCACTACCATTAAGTATTTACCATTCTGTTCCATGAGGCCGTTGCTCAAACTAAATTTTTGCAATTCTTTTTTTTTCCTAAATGCATTTCTGAGTCGATCGCACGGGGATATTTGGAAGACGGCCAAGCCTTAAATCGTGACTTTATTCCGAGTAAGGAGAAGGGTCCTTTCTAATCTCATCACTTAGATCTATGATGGCTTCATCTTTATGTAATGTAAGAAGAAAAAATAGAATAAATCCTTTGCTGCCTTGAATTTCCATTCGATTGGGGTTACCCTGGACTCTGCCATTAGTAAGGGTGAGATATGTCATTTTGTAACCACTGAGATCTATATCTAGGATCTTATTATGTAGGACGTTCAACCTTTGTAAACTTATAGCTATTTAGTTGTAAGGCAAAGTTCCCTAGATAGTTATTTTGGGTGGAAGGTCCATCGAGTTCAACCATTTTATGCAGAACCCAACATCAATATAAATGATGGAACAGCCACCTTGCATTTTAGAAGTAGGGCGTTTAGACCCAAACCTGGGTTTCCGGGTTCGCTGTTGGAATTCCACCGATTCATCCTTATTCATAACAGCTGGAGGGCATTTGTAGACTATACCACCCAAGCTATGGGGAGCCCTAGTATTACCCTATAGAATCTGCTCCTCATTCTTATAATCATCTATGTTGTGGCGCGAATAAAACAATACAAATTACGGCATGTCACCAGCTCCCGATACAGCGCAGAGGGGCGAATTGCCAGAATTTCCCAGGTGTTAAGTAGCAAAATCAAACAGTCGCTTCACTAACCAAATCACTCTGGTTGGGCCAATCAAGACAATCTGTCCAGGCTTCCTAATACACAGTTACCATTGAGATATCTGCGGCAAAATCTCCGTTATTAGTCTCCTTTGCTTCCACATACAATGATTTGTATCAACCAATTCAGCTTTCATTGCGTAAAATCAGTTGCATGTGTTGCTCTAATATTTACATTGTAATTATATCAATTTAGTTTTCCTCGCATGCTAAATTTCAGCAGCTAGAAATTTTGGCCAGCTTTATTAGAAAATAATACAAAACAGGGTTTTGTCAGTGCTGGGTAACAACGCTTTTCTAGTCAGTCCCTTGCTTATCGTCATAAAATGTTCGTAACAAATGGTACAAATTCTCAAAGCACAAAGTGTAACTCAAGAGGCAAATTCTAGAAATGGTTGTAAGACAAAGAAAACCAATCACAGAATAGCTTTCATCAATTCAGAGCAGATAGAATAATGAAAGGAACGTTCTGATTGGTTCTGGATTACTGCACCCCACATAAGTTTCTATGCAGTAAGTCAATAATCTCTATGTGAAAATAAACCATAAATGCATTGCCCTTGTGTGTGAGATCAGCCCGATATTGGAACACACACAAACATTTTTCACTTTGTTTTGGAAATCTGTTTTATTAAAAGATTATTAGAAAGACTGGATATTGGGCTGTTTTTATGGGATCCAAAGAAACAAGTGGATTAATAGCAATCAAAGCAAACGCCAGTAGCCGAGCACATTCCCCCATCCGTACACAAACAGAGAGCGTTTTGCATTGGAGAGTATTTATTGCAAATTGGAACAATTATTTCTCTATTTTACGTTCACATCCGACAAAAGGGATAATTGAAAAGACGCGCGTTGAAGGAAAGTTTCGTAATTGCCAGCGGGTGAATGATGAAAGATCTCGACCTTCCTGTCTACATGGAACATGGTTTTTATTTTTTTTTTAAAAATCTCTTAATTGGAAAGAAGGTTTTGTATTCCAAACGTACAATGGGGGGGCAATCGTACTCTTTACCCATAGCTTCACTGTGCACCCGTATATCAGTTTGGCCCACAGCTCTCAGTGAATGTTAATACGTTTCAGGTGATTAGCGCACAGTGGGCGTGTCCTAACCACCGTTAACATGAAACGGAAAGTGTTTAAAGCTACAGTAACAGGTTTTAAACACAGGGGTACAGGTAACACAATAAGTACCAGGAAATTCAATTCCCTGCAAAGAGACTATAACAAATGAGCAACAACCACAGCAATTAGATTCGGAATTCACCACCAAAGTCCTGCGCATTTGCATAGCATGTAATCACGGTTTACGACTGTAATAAAATATTTCGCCATAGTTTATTCTCGCATTCGTATAAAGGAGAGATCTGTGGATTTTGGTTTTCTTTCATTTTATTAGTCCACTGACCCTCACAATCCAGTTATGCCCGCAGGACAATCAGTATTGCCGCCGGGAACATGTGGGACTTTGTAGTTTGCAGGCCCTGGGTTTTGACCCCTGAAACAATATTAAATGGTGGGCAGCACGTGAAGTGGGGTGGGTCATCAGGGAACATGGCGTGGCTTGTGGAGGTGGGTGTGGCGGGCTGACTAATATGATTGGTGGACTGGGAGGGCTGACTTAACACTGATGGTGGACTGTTGTGAAATTAGTATTGCAGGACAAAACTGCCGCCTTTTTATTGTTCCATAGGGGTGCGCCCTGAACATAGGTTTCAGTTTGCTTCATGGTAGGGGCACCCTGATTAAAAGGTCAGATAATCAGCACCCTAAATTATTAAATATTCCAAAAGTCACTAAACACAAGTCGCTCACCTTCCTGTTCATCACCGCTTTGTATATAGGGAACTGCAATTCCCAGCATTCTCTGCTAAACAAGAAATTAAAATTGACTACAAGAGCAGGAGCAATTGGCCCAATGCTATTATTATTTTTTAAAAAAATAGCGCGGCGTAACCTATGTAGCAAAGGCTTATGTTAAGATGTGCGCTAATCTTACGCCTTACTACTGTGGTGTACGGGGCCGAGCGCCGCCAGGTAAGGCGTAAAATACATTAATACATTATTGTTTAATAAACGAAGATTATGGGAGTTGTAGTTCACCAACACTTGAATGCTGCAAGTTTCTCTTCCCCAGTTAGACACAGTAAAAACCCCCGTGAAAGGGTTAATACACAGGCCCCTGGTGCTGTGGGTAACTGTCTCTACTGTCTCTACTATGTGTGTGATGAGCATGCTATGACAGGCAATATGTGCCTCTGTCCAAGGTACTGAATCACAATATAAATAGAAAATGACGGTCTGTCATAGAGGGATGTGGGGAGACTAATGGCCTCTTCCTATTCTAAATAAATCCCGCGGTGGGAGGGGAAATGGAAATGTTAAAATCCGAAACAAAAGTTTCCCCCTTTTTTTATTTTCCCGTTGGCGAGAGAGAAGAGAATTGAACGATAGATTGATAGATAATGATAGAAAGATGGAGGGAGAAAGCAATTTGATTTATTAGCTATTTACGCAGCCCCCTAAAAGAAATCATTTGCCTTCATTCACCCGATCATCCATCCATCCCTGGATATCTACAAAAAAACTTCACACGAGGCGGGCCTGACGTAGATGGGCGGCCCATGGGTCTCAGCCTAAAACACACAAAGGGGGTTGTGTTCATTTGTAGCTACTGCAGTTTTCCCTTTAAACGGCATGTCCATCCTGCATGGGGGGGAGGCTTAGTCAGCTACTCTGCCAGAATGGGGACAATAATAACCCATAAATATCTGGTTAGTATACATATAAAATGTGCTGAATATATCAGTTGGGGTCACTGACAAGTAGTGACCATTTATTGTTGGAGGGTGGACATGCCCTTTAATATAAGGTTACTAGTGGTAACTATCCCTTAACAAATGGCGACCGTTTATATAATAATAAATATTAATACATATACATTACACACAAAAAAATTGCCAGTCCTCTTTGCACCACCACCTGAAAGTAATTTAGAATAAAGGTTTGAGCTGCATATCCTTGTATTTGTGGATATATATATATATATATATATATATAATATATAACATAGAAAAGATAATCAATGCACATCCTAGGCCCCCTACATATCATATATCGCACACTGGATACTTAATAAACATAGAAAGATATCAATGCACATTCCTAGGTCCCATACAATATCATATATCTGCACACTGGCATACTTTAAACATGAAAAGAACAATGCACATTCTAGGTCCCATACAATATCATATTATCTGCACACTGGCATACATATAAACATAGAAAAGATAATCAATGCACATTCCTAGGTCCCATACAATATCATATTATCTGCACATGCATACTTATAAACATAGAAAAGATAATCAATACACATTCTAGGTTCCCATACAATATCATATTATCTGCACACTGGCCATACTTATAACATAGAAAAGAAATCAATGCACATTCCTAGGCCCCATACAATATCAATATCTGCACACTGGCATACATTATAAACATAGAAAGATAATCAATACACATTCCTAGGCCCCATACAATATCATATTATCTGCACACTGACATACTTATAAACATAGGAAAAGATAATCAATGCACATTCAGGCCCATACAATATCATATTATCTGCACACTGCATACTTTATAAACATAGAAAAGATATCAATGCACATTCCTAGGCCCATACAATATCATATTATCTGCACACTGGCATACATTATAACATAGAAAAGTGAATCCAATGACATTCCTGGCCCCATACACATCATATTATCTGCACACTGCCATATTTATAAACATAGAAAAGATAATCAATGCACATTCCTAGGCCCCATCAATATCATTTATCTGCAACATGCATACTTATTATAAACATAGAAAAGATATTCAATGCACATTCCTAGGCCCCATAAAAATCATATTATCTGCACACTGGCATACTTATAAACATAGAAAAGATAATCAATTGCACATTCTAGGCCCCATACAATATCATATTATCTGCACACTGGCATACTTTATAAACATAGAAAAGATAATCAATGCACATTCCTGGGCCCACACAATATCATATTATCTGCACACTGGCATACTTTATAAACATAGAAAATATATAAATGCACATTCCTAGGCCACCAATATCATATTATCTGCACACTGGAATACTTATAAACATGGAAAAGATAATCAATGCACATTCCTAGGCCCCATACAATATCATATTATCTGCCACACTGGCATACTTATAAACATAGAAAAAGATAATCAATGCACATTCCTAGGCCCCATACATATCATATTATCTGCACACTGGCATACTTATTACTAGAAAAGATAATCAATGCACATTCCTAGGCCCCATACAATATCATATTATCTGGAACACTGGCATACTTTATAAACATAGAAAAGATAATCAATGCTCATTCCGGGCCCCATACAATATATTTATCTGCACACTGGCATACTTTATAAACATAGAAAAGATAATTCAATGCACATTTATCCTTGGGCATACCACTACCCCCATCACTATCATACGATCATGTTCACTCCGCCATCACATATCTGCACATTATATTATAATACATGAGAAAGATAATCAATGCAATCCTAGGCCCATACATACCTAGTATGATCATTATGCACACTGGCATACTCATAGAAAAGATAATCAATGCACATCTAGGCCCCATACAATATCATATTATCTGCACACTGGCATACTTTATAAACAAAGGGGGTTTTAGTATATATTACTGTGTCACATGAATGAAAAGCCTTCCAACCACGTCGAGGTAACCCCAGTATTATATATATATATAAATATAACCTCCCGTTTAATGCATAGTACAATCTGTAACATTTCGTTCATAGCAGGGTGAATAGTGCATCCATCTTTTTTTTTATTTAGAATAACGTTTCTTTTAATGAATGAATCCTTGGTTAACCTTCCCTAGTAGAAAGGACCTTATGGGAAAACCCTCCTGCCTGTATTTTTAATACAGTATTTAGTTATCTCAAAAAAGAATGGCAATGCAAAGTCTCGTTTTGTGTGTAGATTTTCAATGAAGAACACAATCACAGCTAAAGCCCCTTCTATTCATTGTATAGTGTAATTTTAGTTGCAAATGTAAACAATGTTTTGGTAACCATTCTCTAGTTGTACAACATCATCCCTAGGGATAATTAAAAAAAAAAAAAAAAAGCGCAACTGCAGACTGTAGTGATTACAATTTTTGGAATATCCAAATATCATACGAACGGATTGTTGTGGGTAATTCTGCATGAATCAAAAATAAACTTCGCATGCCCAAAGCCATAGGTGCTGATTACGCAGGTTATTTCCCAAACAAACACAAATTACTTTGAATGCCCAAAGCCATAGGTGCTGTTTGTGAGCAGGTTATTCTCAAATAAACACAATGTTACTTTGCATGCCCAAAGCCATAGGTGCTGTCTGCGAGAAGGGTATTTCCCATAAACCACATGTTATGCATGCCCAAAGCCATAGGTGCTGTTTCGAGCAGGGTATTTCCCAATAAACACAAATGTACTTTGCATGCCAAAGCCATAGGTGCTGTTGCGAGCAGGTTATTTCCCCAAATAAACACAATGTTACTTTGCATGCCCAAAGCCATAGGTGCTGTCTGCGAGCAGCAGGGTATTTCCCAAATAAACACAATGTTACTTTGCATGCCAAAGCCATAGGTGCTGTTTGCGAGCAGGTATTTCCCAAACAAAACACATGGGTACTTTGCATGCCCAAATCCATAGGTGCTATTTGCAAGCAGCTTATTTCCTAAAAAACACATGTTACTTTGCATGCCCAAAGCCATAGGTGCTGTTTGCGAGCATGTTATTTTCTAAACAAACACAATGGGGCTCATTTACCCAGAGCCACTATCGCTCTGGGTAAATGCTCCTTCCACGATTTAATATCGCGTTTGCGAATGTGGGTAAATCCCAGTAAGGGATTTATCCACTGCGAGATTTAACGCCAGCTATTTGCTGGCATAAAAATCCTGCGCTAAAACTACGCACAAACGCGATATTAAATCGCGAGCGTCGGATGCGTGGGTGATTCTTGCTTAACACGAGCACCCGACACTAATAGGAGCTAAATATGGCTAAAGGGTAGCAAAATAGTTTGCACGACTTTAACTCCATATTTGCCAGCGACTGCGGGGTACATGAGGCCAATGTTACTTTGCATGCCCAAAGCCATAGGTGCTGTTTGCGAGCAGGTTATTTCCCGAATAAACAATGCTACTTTGCATGCCCAAAGCATAGGTTGCTGTTTGCAAGCAAGTTATTCCCGAACAAACACAATGTTACTTTGCATGCCCCAAGCCATAGGTGCTGTTGCGAGCAGGTTATTTCCCGAAAAAACAATGTTATTTTGCATGCCCAAAGCCATAGGTGCTATTTGTGTGAGCAGGTTATTCCGAACAAACATGTACTTGCATGCCCAAAGTCATGGTGCTGTATGCGAGCAGGTTATTCCCGAACAAAACACGTACTTTGCAGTTGCCCAAAGCCATTGGTGCTGTATGCGAGCAGGTTATTCCCGAACAAACAATGTTAATTTGCCATGCCCAAGCCATAGGTGCTGTATGCGAGCAGGTTATTCCCCGAACAAACACAATGTTACTTGCATGCCCAAAGCCATAGGGCGTAGCGAGCATGTTGTACTTCCCGAACAATGTTACTTGCATGCCCAAAAGAATAGGTGCTATTTGCGAGCAGGTTATTTCACTGAACAAACACAATGTTACTTTGCTCTGTTTAACAAATCGGTGCAGAGCACATTAGAACAATAAAAATAATAATACCAAAGGGCCAGGGGTTAGATAAGCATGGCTATCAACATCAATCATATTATTAGCAAAGATCCATCTGGTTGGAATTGTCACTGTCAGTCAGAGCCACACATATGTGTGGGAAGCCTTAGGCTTTTGTAACAGGCTTTTAAATCTTCAGTTGAGCCCCTTGCTAATATGATAATAAAATGTTTCTCAGTGCAGAAATGGAAGAGTATTGAGGATATTTGGGAGCAGGTTTCCGCACTGATAAAAACAGAACCATTTCTAAACTCTGTGGCATAGCTCTGCTTTCAATGAAGACTAAATCCTACATTATTTTATTTTCTACCAAAAAAATGATGTATATATATAATATTTCTTTAGATCTGTATGAAGTAGAAAGGGGCGGGGACATAGTCACTATTCATTCTGAATGAGAGAGTCCACACGCTTTAGACTGTCTGATAGCTAAAACCCTGTAAAGAGATCAAGGCGAGGTCGACTGTCTGTGATGTTTCTACAATTCCACAGTAGTCAGAGTACCCCTGATTGTAATGACATCATACCACTAATTGGTTTATTGATTATCGACTGGGCGAAATGCCCATGCAGTCCCACCGATTGTACCATACACATAGGGAATACTGACTGGGAATATCATGAGTCCACACATTGTACATACAGTAAGGAATACGACTGGGAATATCAGTGCAGTCCACCCATGTACCTACAGTAAGGAATACTGACGGGAATACATGCAGTCCAACTTGTAAACAGTAAGGAATAATGACTGGGGAATATCATGCAGTCCACCCATTGTACGGACGCTAGGAATACTGACATGGGGAATATCATGCGTCCACCCATTGGTACTACACTAAGGAATAATGAATGGGAAATATCATGCGTCACCATTGTACCTACACTAAGGATACTGAAGGGAAATCATGCTGCCACCATTGTACCTACACTAAGGAATACTGACAGGGAATATCATGCCGTCCACCCATTGTACCTACACAAGGAAACTGACTGGGAATATCATGCGTCCACCCATTGTCCCTACACTAAGGAATACTGACCTGGGAATTAATGCCGGTCCATCATGTACCACACTAGGAATAGACTGGGAATATCATGCCTCCCCATTGTACCTACACTAAGGATATACTGAATGGGGAATACCATGCCGCCACCATTGTACCTACACTAAGGAATACTGACGGGATACATATTCCGTCCACCATGTACCTACACTAAGGAATACTGACTGGGATACCCATGCCCACCCATTGTACCACACTAAGGAACTGACTGGGATACATGCCGTCTCACCCATTGTACCTACACTAAGGATACTGACTGGAATACCATGCCGTCCACCACATTGTACCTACACACTAAGGAATACTGGACTGGGATATCATGCCACCATTGACCTACACTAGGGAATACTGGACTGGGAATCTCATGCCGTCACACATTGTACCTACACATAAGGATACTGAGGGAATATCATGCCGTCACCCATTGTACCTACACTAAGGAATACTGACTGGGGAATACCATGCGTCCACCATTGGTAACCCACTAAGGAATACTGACTGGGAATATCATTGCCGTCCACCCATTGTACCTACACTAAGGAATACTGACTGGGAATATCATGCCGTCCACCCATTGTACCTACACTAAGGAATACTGACTGGGAATATCATGCCGTCCACCCATTGTACCTACACTAAGGAATACTGACTGGGAATACCATGCCGTCCACCCATTGTACCTACACTAAGGAATACTGACTGGGAATATCATGCCGTCCACCCATTGTACCTACACTTAAGCTGGGTACACACGATGAGATATTTCGGTCCGATCGACCGATAGTTCAGTGTATCGGTCGATCGGACCGAAATTATCGCATCCGAAAGTGCCCATGTCCAATCGACCGTTCGTCCGAATTGGACGAAAGGACGATCGGACAGGGTGGAAAACCTCGTCCGATCGTGCGGTCCTCTATGGACCGCACGATCGGTCGCGGTGACTATCAGACGCGGCTGCTTTTGCCGCGACCGACAGTCCTTCCTCCTGGCCGACCGTTCGAAAGTATCGAACGGTCGGTCAGGAGGCAAAATCGATAGGTGTGTACCCAGCTTAAGGAATACTGATTGGTAATATCATGCCGTCCACCCATTGTACCTACACTAAGGAATACTGACAGGGAGTATCATGCCGTCCACCCATTGTACCTACACTAAGGAATACTGACTGGGAATACCATGCCGTTCCACCATGTACCTACACGAAGGAATACGACAGGGATATATCATGCGTCCACCATTGTACCTACACTAAGGAATACTGGAAGGAATATCATGCTCACCCATTGTACCTACACTAAGGAATACTGATAATACCATATGCCGTTCCACCCATTGTACCTACACTAAAGCAATACTGATTGGGAATATCATGCCGTCCACCCATGTACATACACTAAGGAATATGACTGGGAAATATCATGCCGTCCACCCATTGTACCACACTAAGGAATACTGACTGGGAATATCATGCCTCCACCAATGTACCTACACTAAGGAATACTGCTGGGAATATCATGCCGTCCACCCATTGTACCACATAAGGAATACTGACTGGGAATACATTGCCGTTACCCATTGTACCTACCTAAGGAATACTGACTGGGAATATCATGCCGTCCTCCCAATGTACCTACATTAAGGAATACTGACTGGGAATACCATTGCGTCCACCAGTGTACCTACCACTAATGGAATTACTGACTGGGAATACCATGCCATCCACCCATTGTACCTACACTAAGGAATACTGATTAGGAATATCATGGTGTCCACCCATTGTACCTACACTAAGGAATACTGACTGGGAATATCATGCCGTCCACCCATTGTACCTACACTAAGGAATACTGACTGGGAATATCATGGTGTCCACCCATTGTACCTACACTAAGGAATACTGATTAGGAATATCATGGTGTCCACCCATTGTACCTACACTAAGGAATACTGATTAGGAATATCATGGTGTCCACCCATTGTACCTACACTAAGGAATACTGATTAGGAGATGTTATTTCCAAAACAAACCAATGGGGCTCATTTTACCCAGAGCCACTATCGCTCTGGTAAATGCTCCTTCCACGATTTAATATCGCGTTTGCGAATGTGGGTAAATCCCAGTAAGGGATTTATCCACTGCGAGATTTTAACGCCAGCTATTTGCTGGCATAAAAATCCTGCGCTAAAACTAGCACAAACGCGATATTAAATCGCGAGCGTCGGATGCGTGGGTGATTCTTGCTTAACGCACGCACCCGACACTAATATGGAGCTAAATATGCGCTAACGGGTAGCAAACTAGTTTGCACGACTTTAACTCCATATATTTGCCCAGCGACTGCGGGTACATGAGGCCAATGTTACTTTGCATGCCCAAAGCCATAGGTGCTGTTTGCGAGCAGGTTATTTCCCGAATAAACAATGCTACTTTGCATGCCCAAAGCCATAGGTGCTGTTTGCAAGCAAGTTATTTCCCGAACAAACACAATGTTACTTTGCATGCCCAAAGCCATAGGTGCTGTATGCGAGCAGGTTATTTCCCGAACAAACAATGTTATTTTGCATGCCCAAAGCCATAGGTGCTATTTGTGAGCAGGTTATTCCCAGAACAAACATGTTACTTTGCATGCCCAAAGTCATTGGTGCTGTATGCGAGCAGGTTATTCCCCGAACAAACACGTTACTTTGCATGCCCAAAGCCATTGGTGCTGTATGCGAGCAGGTTATTTCCCGAACAAACAATGTTACTTTGCATGCCCAAAGCCATAGGTGCTGTATGCGAGCAGGTTATTCCCCGAACAAACACAATGTTACTTTGCATGCCCAAAGCCATAGGTGCTGTATGCGAGCATGTTACTTCCCGAACAATGTTACTTTGCATGCCCAAAGACATAGGTGCTATTTGCGAGCAGGTTATTTCCTGAACAAACACAATGTTACTTTGCTCTGTTTAACAAATCGGTGCAGAGCACATTAGAACAATAAAAATAATAATACCAAAGGGCCAGGGGTTAGATAAGCATGGCTATCAACATCAATCATATTATTATAGCAAAGATCCCATCTGGTTGGAATTGTCACTGTCAGTCAGAGCCACACATATGTGTGGGAAGCCTTAGGCTTTTGTAACAGGCTTTTAAATCTTCCAGTTGAGCCCCTTGCTAATTATGATAAATGTTTCTCAGTGCAGAAATGGAAGAGTATTGAGGATATTTGGAGCAGGTTTCCGCACTGATAAAAACAGAACCATTTCTAACTCTGTGTGCATAGCTCTGCTTTCAATGAAGACTAAATCCTACATTATTTTATTTTCTACCAAAAATGATGTGTATATATTAATATTTCTTTAGATCTGTATGAAGTAGAAAGGGGCGGGGACATAGTCACTATTCATTCTGAATGAGAGAGTCCACACGCTTTAGACTGTCTGATAAGCTAAAACCCTGTAAAGAGATCAAGGCGAGGTCGACTGTCTGTGATGTTTCTACAATTCCACAGTAGGTTCAAGCTACCCCTGATTGAATACATCATACCACTAATTGGTTTATTGATTATCGATGGGAATACCATGCCGTCCACCGAACATAGAAAAGATAATCAATGCACATTCCTAGGCCCCATACAATATCATATTATCTGCACACTGGCATACTTTATAAACATAGAAAAGATAATCAATGCACATTCCTAGGCCCCATACAATATCATATTATCTGCACACTGGCATACTCATAGAAAAGATAATCAATGCACATTCCTAGGCCCCATACAATATCATATTATCTGCACACTGGCATACTTTATAAACAAAGGGGTTTTAGTATATATTACTGTGATCACATGAATGAAAAGCCTTCCAACCACGTCGAGGTAACCCCAGTATTATATATATATATATAAATATAACCTCCCGTTTAATGCATAGTACAATCTGTAACATTTCGTTCATAGCAGGGTGAATAGTGCATCCATCTTTTTTATTTAGAATAACGTTTTCTTTTAATGAATGAATCCTTGTTTAACCTTTCCCTAGTAGAAAGGACCTTATGGGAAACCCTCCTTGCCTGTATTTTCTAATACAGTACTTTAGTTATTCTCAAAAAAGAATGGCAATGCAAAGTCTCGTTTTGTGTTGTAGATTTTCAATGAAGAACACAATCACAGCTAAAGCCCCTTCTATTCATTGTATAGTGTAATTTTAGTTGCAAATGTAAACAATGTTTTGGTTAACCATTCTCTTAGTTGTACAACATCATCCCTAGGGATAATTAAAAAAAAAAAAAAAAAGCGCAACTGCAGACTGTAGTGATTACAATTTTTGGAATATCCAAATATCATACGAACGGATTGTTGTGGGTAATTCTGCATGAATCAAATAAACTTCGCATGCCCAAAGCCATAGGTGCTGATTACGAGCAGGTTATTTCCCAAACAAACACAATATTACTTTGAATGCCCAAAGCCATAGGTGCTGTTTGTGAGCAGGTTATTTCTCAAATAAACACAATGTTACTTTGCATGCCCAAAGCCATAGGTGCTGTCAAATAAACACAATGTTACTTTGCATGCCCAAAGCCATAGGTGCTGTCTGCGAGCAGGGTATTTCCCAAATAAACACAATGTTACTTTGCATGCCAATGTTACTTTGCATGCCCAAAGCCATAGGTGCTGTCTGCGAGCAGGGTATTTCCCAAATAAACACAATGTTACTTTGCATGCCCAAAGCCATAGGTGCTGTTTGCGAGCAGGTTATTTCCCAAATAAACACAATGTTACTTTGCATGCCCAAAGCCATAGGTGCTGTTTGCGAGCAGAATGTTACTTTGCATGCCCAAAGCCATAGGTGCTGTTTGCGAGCAGGTTATTTCCCAAACAAACACATGGTTACTTTGCATGCCCAAATCCATAGGTGCTATTTGCAAGCAGCTTATTTCCTAAACAAACACAATGTTACTTTGCATGCCCAAAGCCATAGGTGCTGTTTGCGCCTGCCACACTTCCTACTGTATATCCATGTTCACAAGACAACTCCCTGCACACTTCCTACTGATATCCCATGTTCAATAATGACAAACTCCCTGGCAACACTTTCATACGTTATATACCATGACTCCATCCAGAAGGACAACCTCCTGCACATTCCTACTGTAATCCATGTTCCATAAGACAACTCCTTGCACCCTTTCCTACTGTATATCATGTTCCATAAGACAACTCCTGCAACACTTCCTACTGTAATGACATGTTCCATCATGACAACTCCCTGCCACACTCCTACTGTATATCCCATGCTCCATAATGACTAACTCCCTGCACACTTCCGGTACTGTATATCCATGGTCCATAATGACACTCCTGCACACTCCTACTGTATACCATGTTACATAATGCAACGTCCCTGCACACTTCCTAACTGTATATCAGTTCCATAATGACAACCTCAGCACACTTCCTAATGTATATACATGTTCATAATACAACTCCCGCCACTTCCTACTGTATATCCATGTTCCATAATGACAACTCCCTGCACACTTCCTACGGTATATCCATGTACATACTGACAACTCCCTGCACACTTCCTACTACTGTATATCCATGTTCCTAATGACAACTCTCAGCACACTTCCTACTGTATATCATGTTCATAATGACAACTCCCTGCACACTCTACTGTATATCCATGTTCCATAATGACAAATCTCAGGCACCATTCCTGTATAATCCAATGTCTCATAATGACAAAACTCCTGACACACTTCCCTGTATATCCATTACATATGACAACTCCCTGCACACTTCCTTACTGTATATCCATGTTCCATAATGACAAATCCCTGCACATTCATACTGTAGTATCAATGTTCCATAATGACAACTCCCTGCACACTTCCTACTGTATATCCATTGTTCCATAATACAAATCCCTGCACACTTCCATACTGGATATCCATTTCCATAAATGACAACTCCCCTGCCCACACTTCCTACTGTATATCCATGCGCAATAATGACAAAACGCCTGCACACTTCCTATGCTATCCTGTCCATAATGACAAATCCCTTGCACCACTTCCTACTGTAGATCCATGTACCATAATGGACAAACTCCCGCACACTTCCTACTGTATATCCATGTCCATAATGACAACTCCTGCACATTCTACTGTATATCCATGTTCCATAATGACAACTCCCTGCACACTTCCACTGTATAACCAGGTTCAATAATGACAACTCCCTGACAACACTTCTACTGTTATCCATGTTCCATAATGACAACTCCTGCACACTCCTACTGTATATCCATCTCATCAGACAACTCCTGCACAATTCCGACTGTATATCAATGCTCATAATGACAACTCCCTGCACACTTCCTACTGTTATATCCCATGTTCCATTAATGACAACTCCGCACACTTGCCTACTGTTATTCCATGTTCCATAATGGGACAACTCCCTGCACATTCCTACTGTATATCCATGTTCCATAATGACAACTCCTGCACACTTACTAATGTATACCATGTTCCCTAATACAACTCCTGCACACTTCCTACTGTAGATCATGTTCCATAAGGACAACTCCCGGCACTACTTCCTACGTAAATCCATGTTCCATAATGACAACTCCGCCACACTTCCTAATGTATATCCTGTTTCCATAATGACAACGCCCCTGCACAATTCCTACTGTTATCCAGGTTCCATAATGACACTCCCCTGCAACATTCCTACTGATATCCATTTCCATAATGACAATCCCTGCACACTTCCTACTGTATATCCATGTTCACTAATGAGGGCAAACTCCCTGCCACACTCTACTGTTAGTCCCTGTTACCTAATTACAACTCCAACTGTCACACTTCCTAGTGTATATCCCATGTTCCATAATGACAACTCCCTGCACACTTCCGTACTGTATATCACAGGTGGGTTACATAATTCAACTCCTGCACACTTCCTACTGTATATACCTGGTACCATAATGACAACTCCCTGCACACTTCCTACTGTAATATGGTTCGCATCATGACACGCCCTGCACAACTTCCTCACTGTATTCCATGTCTCCATAATGGACACACTCCCTGCCACTTCTCACTGTATTCCAGTCCATATGGATCAGGCAACTCCGTACCTTCATGGACAAACTCGCTGCACCCGTCCTACTGTATTCCAATGTTCCATAATGACAACTACTCAGCAACACTTCCTACTGTATATCCCCATGTTCCATAATAACAAATTGTGCCTGAGACACTTCCTTACTGTATATCCAGTTTCAACCATAAGACCAATCCCTGCACAATGCCTACGTATATCCATTGTTCCATAAGGACAATCCTGCACAACTCTACTACTGTATACCATGTTCCATAATGACAACTCTACCACACTTCCTACTGTTATATCCATGGTTCCATAAACACAACTTCCCTGAACACTTCTCGACTTGTATCCATGTTCCATATGCAAGCTCCCTGCCACCTTCCACTGTATATCCTGTTTCCATAATGGACAACTCCTCGCACACGTCCTATGTATATCCATGTTCCATAATGATACTTCAGCACACTCCTACTGTATGCCATGTTCCATAATAACAACTCCTGAAAACTTCCTACTGGATATCCATGTTCCATAATGAAAACTCTCGCACAATTCCTACTGTATATCAATGTCATAACAACAACTCTCTGCCACACTTTCCTAATGTATATCCATGTTCCATAACAACAAACTCCCTGCACACTTCCTTACTGTATACCATGTTCCATATGACAACTCTGCAAAATATCTAATGTCTATCCATGGTCCATACCAACTCCTAGCACACTTTCCTACTGTATATCCATGTTCCCATAATGACAACTCCCTGCACAATTCCTACTGTTATCCATGTTTCAGAAGGACAACTCCCTGCACAGTTCTACTGTATATCCATGTTCCAGAAGACACACTCCCGCACAATCTACTGTATATCCATGTTCCAGAAGGACAACTCCCTGCACAATTCCTACTGTTATCCATGTCCATATAAAAACAACTCCCTGCACACATTCCTACTGGATATCCTGTGTCCAGAATGACAACTCCCTGCAACAATTCCTATGTTTATCCATGTTCCAGAAGGACAACTCCTTGCACAATTCCTACTGTATATCCGTTCCATAATGACAACTCCCTGCACAATCCTACGTATATCAGTTCCAGAAGGACAATCCCTGCACAATTCCTACAGTGTTTAAACTGTTCCAGGATGACCACATCCCCCTCCTATTCTCTTGCTTGCAGGAGTGAACCCCC
Source organism: Hymenochirus boettgeri (assembly GCA_019447015.1). Lineage (NCBI taxonomy): Eukaryota > Metazoa > Chordata > Amphibia > Anura > Pipidae > Hymenochirus > Hymenochirus boettgeri. Next base: position 410,966,287 of record CM033469.1, on the reverse strand, counting down.
CAAGGCATTTTGTTTAATTGCCAGCCATATATAAATATCATCTCTGCATGAAAATAATGAATTAGCACATTACAGGGGGGAAACTCTCTGGTTATATATAGATATCTATTATGTGGTATTTTTATGATAAATGATTATTTGGCCCTAAGCACGTAGAATGTAACATCATTTATAGAGATAAATGTTCGGGGTTTTGTTTGTTAACCTTGGGGGGAATTTCCAGCTTAGGGGAAAAATTTATCATTCCCGCGAGCATTGCACGAAACGCTTGTTACAATTAACGTTCTGACGCTGTTGCTGTACCAGGCAATTAGCCAGACTCTGTTTAACATGCTCATCTCTATGGGATTTTGTATTATGCAGGTGAGGGGCACGGAGGATCTTTTTAAGAAAAAGACTAATTATTGTCTGTGCATTTGAGTTTGTTAACCTTGGAGAAATAAAAATGGTAAAGAAAGCTGTCAAGTTTTGTTTTGGCTTCTAATGATCTTTAGTGGTTTAAGGGAAACATTCACCCCTAGCTAAAAATTGTATATAAACAGATTCTTGAAACCTCAAGTTTTAAAGCTTTACCTGTACCACACCTGGAACCTCTGTTTTTTTTTCTCCAGGGGATCAGCAGTCGCCTTCAGCAGTCGAATAACATCACAGCCATAATTAACTGCTGTTCCCTGATATGCCTTTGATCATGTGCAAAGCTCGTAAAAAAGCTCGTACAGCGTAGAGCATGATCAACCTATCAGAAGGCAGACAGACCATGTAAGCAGTACAGTACAACTGTTTGCAGTTTTGTGGAGGACATGCCCTTAAGGTTTGAAAAGATTAGTGGAAATGTACAGAGACATGCAAGGGCTGAAACATACATTAAACGATCTTGCAACCATTATGTTTGTAAGCATGTAACAAGCATTGGGTAAGATTTACAGCACCGGCTTTGCTGCTTAACTGAATTAGCGAATGGTAAAACACACGTAGATGAAGCTGCTTGTTACAGTGGTGAGGTGAAAACGTACCTAGATATAGACCCAAGGTTAATCAGACCCAGGGACAGGAAGGTCTGAGCATTATTAGAAAACAGGAATAAAAGATTTAGGGTCATCGTTTAGCATTGTTTTTTATAAAAATGACCCATTTACAGTGTAAATAATTCACATAAACACATTCCAGCATCCTCGATTAGTAGCAGCAGAACGACGCATTATGATAACATTCCAGAACACAAATTATCTTGAAAGACTGCAATGATTGTAAGGGTGCCATAACTTTGCAATATTAACTGGCTGATACTCTGGAATGGCGCCCGTAGACCGTCAGATTTTCATGCAATCTATTATTATTGGCCATGATCGCCCGTTAAAATTGACCATGTAGACACAATAAGCAAAACACATTACTTATATTTATATGGACACTGTTTTTTCTTTCCGCCCTGGCCCTCATTAGCATTAACTTTGCTTTAATGAGTGGTATGGTTTCTTCTGCATGGATTTAGCATTGAAGAAATCCTTTGTTCCCGGGCTGTGCTATCCCTGCAATCTTTATCGCCCGGAAGAATGGGGGGAAGTCTGGCGGAGTCGCTTTTGCCTTGACAGGAAATCCAACGGCCGGAACCTTGGGAAATAGCAAAGCTTGTCGGGGAACGCATAAAAAATGGTTCATTGAAAAGTTTTTGATGAGGTCAGAAGCTCAGAGGCATCACTGAAAGAATCAGATGACCTAGGTGATTAAATAGCTGACATTTCATTCCCATTCTGCCTTAACTATCCTTGATAAGAGAAAGAAACAGACGCGGAGGAGAACATGGCCAGCGCCAAACAACATTTACATCTCCCCCCCCCCCACCCCTCATGCACAGAGATCGACTTTTTTTTTTAAGTCTTTCATTTACTCTCATTGATTCACCTAGTCCGTCTGGGCTACAAAGATAAAACAGACGGGGCTGGGCCGCTTTGTTAATCAATGTCGGAGCATCTCGGTAAAATCAAAAGAAGGAGGGGAGAAGGGGGATAATAACAAGTAAGTTCAACACCCCGAAACGGTTATCTCAAGGGCGAAATGCGTTTCACACTATAACAGTGTTACGGCCACATAAGGGGAGGAGAGGCCCCCGAATATGGAAAAGGATGAGAGTCGGGGAGGATCTATAACTTTAATATATCTGTTACCCAACACTAAGGGCTACAATATATGGACTGTCAATATGGGGACCATGTTCAAAACAAGCTGCATTGTGGGAAATACGGCAGACAATGCAATAGATGTTTCGGCCTTGAAAAGATTATTGGACGTTAGTTTTTAACAATTAAACAAATATTATTATATAAATTTACAGAGGAAGGATAACGGAATCCTCGATTCTGCACAATGTTACCCAAGGACATTTAATGAGGAATAAAGGGTCAGTGACACCTTCACATCTGCCCCTTTATCTGATCTCCTGTATTGGGATGCACTATGGCCAGAGATGTGAGTGGGAGCTGCCATATGTTTCCCCACCTATCATGTAATTTTCAGTACTAAATAAGGTCACACAGTTCATAGTTCACTTTCCCATTGGGCATTCCCCAAATTCCGCTGTGTCTAACTCATATAATATGAATTAGTGGTGGTGTTAGTTTAAGGTTTAATTTCAATAATGAATGTGTAAAGGACTGAAAACAGGCCAATGATTGATACAGAACAATTATCATTCACTAGCAAATAAGAAAAAAAACAGAGTTTGTTGTCCCAATACGTTTCTGTGTGGTATTTTACTTAATAATGCTAAAAGTGGGTTTATTTCAATACATTCATTTACAGAAATCTGTCATGACGGCAATATGAGGGAAAATTATTATTATGGATTTATAGAGCGCCAACATCTTCCGCATCGCTTTACAATTACATGTATACATTTACATAAGCCCTGCCCTGAGAGCGTTACTCACAAACTAAGTTTTGGAAGTCCGATAATCTGCAATAACTGATCATGGAAAAAGAATAGGTGAATTATATTTTAGATCAGAGGGTTTGAAGTATTTGAAATATAAGACCAAAATATTGTCATGTGGGGTATCCAGAAACACACGTGAGATAATCATTCCAAAGACAATTACGTAAGGATGTCTGTCCAGACAGGTTGATCGGTAAGGCCAAGCAGCCTGGTCTGAATGCAACCAGGAGTATGTGAGATGGAAACATAAGCATGTAAGAACTAAGGCACGACTTACGGACATTTTTTGTGGTCCGACAGGCAGAGCAGGATTATAACAAAGGAAGCCTCGGCACTTGTGTAGGGTCCATAAACATTTGGGGGCCCAGCTATAGTAAAACACTATATAACATGGGCTCCCAAATAACAGCCCTGCTTAGGGCCCATTGATCGTAATCCATATCTGTCATCCCGGCCACACATTACAAATCAATATTGGTAAGAGCCTGCACACACAATACAAATGGTAGTTCATTGAAAATTCCACTGACAATTATTCATGTGTACTATGAAGACAACAAAAAATACAGAACCGTCTATTTATGGCCTCTAGGGCACTGTTATTATGCTGTTTAAGAAGAACTGCCATGTTTACTATATTGCTAGTTATACAGTAGTACTAATACCACAGCTCTTTTCAAGAACAACGCTCTCCCCACCAAAAACACACATAGAGCAAGCGAAGAGCAAGAACTGCCAAACTGCTATTCACCACAATGGCATTTAAATCAAATGAATTGTCTTTACAGAAACAGCACCCTCTAGTGGCTAAATTGTCACAAAACTGATAAGAGTGCAGCACATACCATCTTTCAATACACCAAAGAAAAACGGCATCACCTTCCAAAACGGAACTGTATGCAAGTTAAATTGATTTTATACCGTTTATGTTAGCTTGTCCTTTGTTGGCTTAATACGCACATAGCAATTCATTTCCCAGCTTCTCTTTACTGGTTTCCATAAATTAACAGGGCTCACCACAAGGACAGGAGAGTTTCATTTTTTATTATAAACCTCCACCGAACCAGATTCGTTCCATTTAAACTTCCCACTTCTTCACGTTGGTTAAAAACAAAAAAAGAAGGAAACTACAGAGAACTTGGTCATGTTTCATGTAAATAATTAAAGGTTAAATACTTAAAACTTGTCTCGGGCATTAAAAACTCTCATGTTGGAAAACTTTGCCTTTATTTTTTCTATGGAAGCGAAGAGGTGGCAGCTGATGGTGCGGATTTCAGCCAATAGGCCGAGAAAAAAGAGTCAAAGTTTTTTTTTTTCACTCGGCGTCAGACCAATTTAAAACCTGCAACTGTTACAGACGGCAACTGGAATAAGCCATTTTATTTTCAAGCAGAGAGAATACATACAATAAAAATGGTTCTTCCTTAAATAAAAATAAAGGCAGTTCATCGTCAGAACGTAGTTAATTCATTCGCAGTGGCTGACCGTTTAGGTTGATAGAATGGCAGTGCGGGATTCATTTAGACACTGAATGCTGGAAAAAAAGTGCAGATCCAATATATATACAAAGTCCTAATTCCAGACGTTATAGGGAGACGTTCGGATTTAACGTTATTATAAATGTGATAGTATCTATATCGTATATATCTTTAAAAAAAAAAAGAAAAAAAGTAGGGGGATGCACTGGGAGCCCATTTCGCTCCACTTACATTGTGATATACCAGTAGCTTTGTGATTTGGTGTTAAACTTCTGTGGGACTTTAAACACTAGTGATAAGCTTCCCAGTAAAAAAATTGCAATATCTATATATATATCGCCTTGTGGCAGCTGCGGTAGGTGTCTTTTGCCGAAACCCTTAAAGCGCTGCTGCAAACCTGTTCTTAAAGCCACGCATCTTTATAAACACCAGTTAGCATGAACTTTACAAACACACTCATTGCTAATTTTTCCCCAACCAATCAGATGTTAGCTTTCAAATGTTAAATAAGATCTGATTGGTTGGGGAAAAATTAGCACCATTTTTAATGATAAGAACTTTTATTGAATCTCCCTGTTTATTTTACCTAGCCGAGAATTACCCTAGAATTTCTTAATACAGAAAGTTGCATTTGCCTAAATAGTTGAATTTGTACAGGTTATTTTATCGGTTTCTGGAGTAATATGATGTCTGATTGCCCTGTGTGTGTGGGCATTAAAGGGTTAATACCCATAAAGGTACCTACAATCTCTCTCTGCTTGACAAATAACATTTTGTAAGTGATGTTGCCTGTAATCAGGGATCAGAATTTGAGATCCTGTGCAGGAAAGAGAGAAGATAAGGAGGTTTTGCTGCTCGTGTAAATCAATATAGCCTCACAGGGAATTGATCATTCAAAAAAAACCCTCTGGTTTCATTGTTGTGTTCCCCCCCACCCCGATTTTTATTTCTGCCAAGACGCTACGCTAATTTGTTTATTTTGTTTGTTCTTTGTGTCATTAAGATAAATGGGATTTGTGGGTTTTACAGGTAAGTTTTGGAATATTTTTTTTTGCCTTGTTCATTGTGGCATGAAATATCTTTGTTTATTATTATGTCTATATTATTATAACACGTCCAATTTATATGCAATGCCAAGCCAGGTACAGGGTTTGTAGTCACGTTCCTTAATATGATCGACGTGGTCAATCTGCTCAAATTATTGGATCTATCCGTTCCATATAGGGGGCGTGGCATGTCTTCTGCTTAGAATGTTTTAGCTTTATGTTTCCCTTTAAACCCTCACACAACAAAAAATAGAGCCAATCACAAAACACCAAGGTCATCAAGTATCACTGACCTCATTAACGGTAAAGGATAATACCGACTGTATATTGGCCATACTAACGTTAACAGTAGTGTCCATTTAATATAATTGTAAGTAGGTATTTATAAATCTAGAAATGGAAGGCAGCCATTTTGTTCATATTTAAATTACCGGCACAGAAAGCGTAACTACGTTACACAACATTCATCGGTATTTTGTCCGCAGACAGCACGGTAAATTAGAAGGGAAAGTAATCGGCGTCCGTGGCATTAATATCTCAGCTGGCTCGGAATCAGCTCGATAATACAGCACAAATAAAGGAGAGATTGGGCTTAGAATGAACTTACATTGAACTTTTAGTATAATGTGTATACGAGGGAATGAGTCTCCATTTCTAATCGATTTATTACAACTGGGTTATGTTGCTTGGTGGATTTTATGCTGTTTTGTTGCTACGGGTAACGATTCTTAGCAATCAGGCCGTTGGTTCGGACGACAGACTAAAGGATAAATAATAGATAAACGTTTCGCAGCGTTTTAACGTTTTTGGCGGGGGCAAATAGGGACTGCTTGGCACAACTCTATATGCATTGAATATTTGAGGGTGGGATAGGAGACCCCCATACAATATTATTCACTCAGCCCCCCAATATTATTGACTTAGTCTGACATCTTTTATTTTTCTAACTATTTGCTGTGTTATAGTTGGGAGGGAGGTCATTTTTCGTTTGAGGACAAACTTACCCTTTAATTTTACAAAAGAAAAAAAGCAGAGGGTGGGTTTTTTTTATTAATCGAGAGGGAGTTTCTTTTTAAGTTTCAATTTGGAATGACATTTCCAGATTCCGTATTGTGGTGAGAACTACACAACACTAGAGATGCCCGAACTTCGCAAAATCCGGTCCGTTGAGGATCTGCGAATTTTGAAAAAAAATTTGAAAATTCGAAAAATCACGAGAGGACCCATTAAAACCTATTAAAATGAACGTTCGGCAAAATCTGTTCTTCGAAAATACGAGGATTTTTTGAAAATACGGACCGAAAATGTGTCTGCTCCGTCCAAAAATGTGAAAAAATCCGCCGAAATTTTTAATTTACGAGGATTTCTCATATTTTCCCGTATTTTCGAAAATACGAGAAATCCTCGTAATTAGAAATTTCGAAAGCGCGGTTCGTAAAAGTTGGAAGGCGGGGACAGGACAAAACCGGAAAATCTGCGATATCCGCCCGTTGCGAACGAAAGTAAATCCGCGCGGATCCGGGTTCGGATCCGCGAAATGGGCCATCGCTACACAAACCCCTCCCCCCTATTTTGTCGACAAAAATCTCTCCCGACAAGACAAAACTTCATGGTGAGGAGACCACAGATCATGAAACGACAGAATATCATTTTGAAACTCTTCGCAAACAGTGTTGTTTTTTGTGCAAGGAAAAGGCATTTTTTTTTTCTGCGACGAAGTAAAGTTCCCTTTTATGTGTCGGAATCTTTCTTCTTTGTCCCGGTCTTTTGGGAGAAAGTCATCGGAGGGGGTCACGGTTTTTCTCTTTTCATTGTCGCCTTTTATTTTATTTATTTTGATAAGAAAGTAAAGTCCGCAGGGAGATAAAGCGTCTACTCACAAGGCGCAGTCAGCCTGGACAATACGGTGATGGCTCCGAGTCATTTTCTTTCATTTAATCAGAACGCGAACTTTACGGCGTCAGGGAGTTTTGTTAAACTTCCACTGTGGACTTTATTTTCCACATAAAAAGCAAAACACAATGACATTCAGGTTATTCAATAAAAGTTCTTATCGTTAAAAACGGTGCAAGTTTGCCCCAACCAATCAGATGTTAGCTTCAAATGAAACAAGATATCTGATTGGTTGGGGCAAATTAGCACCATTTTTAACGATAAGAGATTTTATTGAATCTCCCTGAATGTCATGTGTTTTGCTTTCTTATGTGGAAAATAAAAGTCCACAGTGGAAGTTTAACAAAACTCCCTGACGCCAGTAAAGTTCGCGTTCTGAGTGAAAAAAAGAAAGAAATGACTCGGAGCCATCACCGTATTGTCCAGGCTGACTGCGCTGTGAGTAGACGTTTATTTTATGTTCTCTGTATTTCAGCCAAGTGTGCCCCCACATGAAGCAAACTGAAACATTTGCTCAGGGCGACCCTGCAGAACACTTAAAAGGTGGCCAGTTTAAAAAAAAAAATCTTTCCATCAATACTGTATTTCAGCACCAGTCTCACAATCAGTGTTAAGTCAGCCCCTCAGTCCCACCAATCAGTGTTAAGTTAGCCCTTAGTCCACCAATCAGTGTTAAGTTAGCCCTCGAGTCCACCAGTCAGTGTTAGTCAGCCCACCACACCACTTCTTCAAGCCACGCCCCTCATGTTTCTGATGAAGCCATTCCCTTGCTCCCTTCACACACCGCCACCTGTTACCAATAGGCGTCATTTAAAAGTTGTTTCAGGTGTCAAAAATCCTAGGAACACCCCTGATTTCACCTTTCTGGCTGCGGGCGAAACTCTCGGAATGTCAACCGCTCTTGTTTAAATATTACATTTTACTAGAACATTTGAGAATTATAAGTTGATATATTAAACGATAAAACTCTTTATAATTCTAATTTTATGCCAAAATGATTATGACAAAAGAATTACTATTAAAAACCGGGACGGTGCCATCGTCCCAAATTAAACCATTATAACATTCTACGTGTTGTACGGAACAGAGCAGGTAAAAGCTCAACAAGATTCAAAAGTTTTAAAATGCCCAAAGATTCCAGGTTTAAAGGTTTTTTTATACTTTAGGGGGTCTTACAGACACACACGGGGGGATCTTTTAGGATATATGCCCAGAGCATGTGCGGCTGTGGGTTAATCTACCTGATAGACTGTAGGTTCTTAACAGAGCTCAGTTATGTATCAAAACTGCTGTTCCAATAGCAAATCTTAACTCGATGATGGAGCGTTGAATATTCCTTATTCACCTCCCCCCCACAGACAGGTTACCCTTCGATTTATCACCCATTGAAAGCATATTTAGTGCCAGCCACCACTTACCATTAAGTATTTACCATTCTGTTCCCATGAGGCCGTGTTCAAACTAACTTTTGCAATTCTTTTTTTTCCTAAATGCATTTCTTGCAGTCGATCGCACGGGGATATTTGGAAGACGGCCAAGGCCTTAAATCGTGACTTTATTCCGAGTAAGGAGAAGGGTCCTTTCTAATCTCATCACTTAGATCTATGATGGCTTCACCTTTATGTAATGTAAGAAGAAAAAATAGAATAAATCCTGCTGCCTTGAATTCCATCTGATTGGGTTACCCTGGACTCTGCCATTAGTAAGGTGAGATATGTCATTTTGTAACCACTGAGATCTATATCTAGGATCTTATTATGGTAGGACGTTTAACCTTTGTACAACTTATAGCTATTTAGTTGTAAGGCAAAGTTCCCTAGATAGTTATTTTGGGTTGGAAGGTCCAATCAGTTCAACCATTTTTATGCAGAAACCAACATCAATTAATGATGGGAACAGCCACCTTGCATTTTAGAAGTAGGGCGTTTAGACCCAAACCTGGGTTTCCGGGTTCCGCTGGTGGAATTCCACCGATTATCCTTATTCATTAACAGCTGGAGGGCAATTTGTAGACTATCTACCCAAGCTATGGGTAGCCCGTAGTTATCCCTATAGAATCTGCTCATCATTCTTAAATCACTTGTTGTGGCGCGAATAAACAATACAAATTACGGCATTGTCACCAGCTCCCGATACCAGAGCAGAGGGGCGAATGTGCCAGAATTTCCCAGGTGTTAAGTAGCAAAATCAAACAGTCGCTTCACTAACCAAATCACTCTGGTTGGGCCAATCAAGACAATCTGTCCAGGCTTCCTATACACAGTCTACATTGAGATATCTGCGGCAAAATCTCCGTTATTAGTCTCCTTTGCTTCCACATACAATGATTTGTATCAACCAATTCAGTTTCATTGCGTAAAATCAGTTGCATGTGTTGCTCTAATATTTAATTGTATTATATCCAATTTAGGTCTTCCTCGCATGCTAAATTCAGCAGCTAGAAATTTTGGCGCTTTATTAAGAAAATAAAATACAAACAGGGTTTTGTCAGTGGCTGGGTGTAAAAACGCTTTTCTAGTCCAGTCTCCTTGCTTATCGTCATAAAATGTTCGTAACAAATGGTACAAATTCTCAAGCACAAAGGTGTAACTCAAGAGGCAAATTCAGAAATGGTGTAAGACAAAAAAGAAACCAATCACAGAATAGCTTTCATCAATAATTCAGCAGATAGAATAATGAAAGGAACGTTGATTGGTTCTGGATACTGCACCCCACATACGTTTCTATGCAGTAAGTCAATCTCTATGGAAAATAAACCATAAATGCATTGCCCTTGTGTGAGTATCAGCCAGATATTGGAACACAACACACATTTTTCACTTTGTTTGGAAATCTGTTTTATTTAAACGTATTATAGAAAGACTGGATATTGGGCTGTTTTATTTGGGATCCAAAGAAACAAGTGGATTAATATGCAATCAAAGCAAACGCCAGTAGCGAGCACATTCCCCATCCGTACACCAAAACGAGAGCGTTTTGCATTGGGGAGAGTATTTATTGCCAATTGGAACAATTATTTCTCTATTTTTACGTTCACATCCGACAAAAGGGATAATTTGAAAAGACGCCGCTGTTGAAGGAAAGTTGTTAATTGCTCAGCGGGTGAATGAAATGATCTCTGACCTTCCTGTCTACATGGAACATGGTTTTTATTTTTTTTTAAAAATCTCTTAATTGGAAAGAAGGTTTTGTATTCCAAACGTACAATGGGGGGCAATCGTACTCTTTACCCATAGCCTTCACTGGCACCCGTATATCAGTTTGCCCACAGCTCAGTGAATGTTAATACGTTTCAGGTGATTAGCGCACAGTGGGGTGTCCTATACGCAAGTTTAACATGAAACGGAAAATGTTTAAAGCTACAGTTAACAGGTTTAAACACAGGGGTACAGGTAACACAATAAGTACCAGGAAATTACAATGTCCCTGCAAAGAGACTATAACAAATGAGCAAAAACCACAGCAATTAGATTCGGAATTCACCACCAAAGTCCTGCGCATTTGCATAAGCATGTAATCACGGTTTACGACTGTAATAAAATATTTCGATAGTCTTATTCTCGCATTCGTAAAGGAGAGATCTGGGATTTTGGTTTTCTTTTTCATTTTAGTCCACTGACCCTCACAATCCAGTTATGCCCGAGGACAATCCAGTATTGCGCAGGGAATGCTGGACTGTATGTGTTTGCAGGCCTAGGGTTTTGACACCTGAAACAATATTAAATGGTGGCAGCACGTGAAGGGGGGGTGGTTATCAGGGAACATAGGCGTGGCTTGTGGAGGGTGGGTGTGGCGGCTGACTAATACGGATTGGTGGACTGGGAGGGCTGACTTAACACTGATGGTGGACTGTTGCTGAAATTCAGTATTGCAGGACAAAACTGCCGCCTTTTGATTGTTCCAAGGGGTGCGCCCTGAACATAGGTTTCAGTTTGCTTCATGGTAGGGGCACCTGATAAAGGCTCAGATAATCAGCACCCAAATTATAAATATTCCATAAAGTCACTAAACACAAGTCGCTCACTTCCTGTTCATCACCGCTTTGTATATAGGGAACTGCAATTCCCAGCATTCTCTGCTAAACAAGAATTAAAATTGACTACAAGAGCAGGAGACAATTGGCCCAATGCTATATATTTTTTTTAAAAAAATAGCGCGGCGTAACCTATGTAGCAAAGGGGTTATGTTAAGATGTGCGCTAATCTTAACGCCTTACTACTGTGGGTGTACGGGGCCGAGCGCCGCCAGGTAAGGCGTAAATACATTATACATTAGTGTTTTTTAATAAACGAAGATTATGGGAGTTAGTGTTCACCAAACCTGAATGCTGCAAGTTTCTCTTCCCACAGTTAGACACAGTAAAAACCCCCGTGAAAGGGTTAATACACAGGCCCCTGGTGCTGTGGTAACTGTCTCTACTGTCTTCTACTGTGTGTGATGAGCATGTATGACAGGCAATATGTGCCTCGTCCAAGGTACTGAATCACAAATAAAATAGAAAATGACGGTGTCATAGCAGGGATGTGGGGAGACTAATGGCCTTCTCCCTATTCTAAATAAATCCACCGCGGTGGGGGGGAAATGGAAATGGCTTAAAATCCGAAACAAAAGTTTCCCCCTTTTTTTATTTTCCCGTTGGCAGAGAGAGAAGAGAATTGAACGATAGATTGATAGATAATGATAGAAAGATGGAGGGAAGGAAGCAATTTGATTTTATTAGCTATTTAACGCAGCCCCTATAAGAAATCCATTTGCCTTTCATTACCCCGATCATCATCCCATCTCCTGGTAATTCTACAAAAAACTTCACACGAGGCGGGCCTGACGTAGATGGGCGGCCCATTGGGTCTCAGCTAAAACACACAAAGGGGGTGTGTTCATTTGTAGCTACTGCGTTTTCCTTTAAACGGATGTCCATCCTGCATGGGGGGGAGGGCTTAGTCAGCTACTCTGCCAGAATGGGGACAATAATAACCCTTAATAATTCGGTTAGTATTACATCTAAAAATGTGCTGAATATATCAGTGGGGTCACTGACAAGTAGTGACCATTTATTGTTTTTAGGGTGGACATGCCCTTTAATATAAGGTTACTAGTGTAACTATCCCTTAACAAATGGCGACCGTTTTATAAATAAATAAACATATATATACATATACATTACACACAAAAAATTGCCAGTCCTCTTTGCACCACCACCTGAAAGTAATTTAGAATAAAGGTTTGAGTGCATATCCTTGTATTTGTAGGTATTATATATATATAGATATATATAATATTATAATAATAACATAGAAAAGATAATCAAGCACATTCCTAGGCCCCCTACAAATCAATATCTGCACACTGGCATACTTTATAAACATAGAAAAAGATAATAATGCACATTCCTAGGTCCCATACAATATCATATTCTCACACTGGCATACATTAAACATAGAAAAGAAATCAATTGCAACATTCCTAGGTCCCATACAATATCATATTATCTGACACACTGGCATACATTATAAACATAGAAAAGATAATCAATCACATTCCTAGGTCCCATACAATATCATATTATCTGCACACTGCCATACTTTATAAACATAGAAAAGATAATCAATACACATTCCTAGGTCCATACAATATCATATTCTGCACACTGGCCATACTTATAAACATAGAAAAAGATATTCAATGCACATTCCTAGGCCCCATACAATATCATATTATCTGCACACTGGCATACTTATAAACATAGAAAAGATAATCAATACACATTCTAGCCCATACAATATCATATTATCTGCACCACTGACATACTTTATAAACATAGAAAAGATATCAATGCACATCCTCGGCCCCATCAATACATATTATCTGCACACTGGCATACTTTATAAACATAGAAAAGATAATCCAATGCACATTCCAGGCCCCATACAATACATATTATCTGCACACTGGCATACATTATAAACATAGAAAAGATAATCAATGCACATTCCTAGGCCCCATACACTATCATATTATCTGCACACTGCCATACTTTATAAACATAGAAAAGATAATCAATGCACATTCCTAGGCCCCATACAATATCATATATGCACACTGGCATACTTTATAAACATAGGAAAGATATTCAATGCACATTCCTAGGCCCCATAAAATATCATATTATCTGCACACTGGCTACTTTATAAACATAGAAAAGATAATCAATGCACATTCTAGGCCCCATACAATATCATATTATCTGCACACTGGCATACTTTATAAACATAGAAAAGATAATCAATGCACATTCCTGGGCCCCACACATATCATATTATTGCACACTGGGATACTTATAAACATAGAAATATATTAATGCACATTCCTAGGCCCACACCAATATCATATTTCTGCACACTGGCATACTTATAAACATGGAAAAGATAATCAATGCACATTCTAGCCCCATACAATATATATTATCTGCACACTGGCATACTTTATAAACATAGAAAGATAATCAAGCACATTCTAGGCCATACAATATCATATTATCTGCACACGGGCATACTTTATTAACATAGAAAAGATAATCAATGCCATTCCTAGGCCCCATACAATATCATATTATTGCACACTGGCAATACTTTATAAACATAGAAAAGATATCAATGCTCATTCCTGGGCCCCATACAATATCATATTATCTGACAATGGCATACTTTATAACATAGAAAAAGATATCAATGCACATTCCTGGCCCCATACAATATTTCATATTATCTGCCACACTGGCAATATTATAAACATAGAAATAGAAAGAATCAATGACACTTCTAGGCCCATACAATATCATATTATCTGCACACTGGCATACTCATAGAAAAGATAATCAATGCACATTCTAGGCCCCATACAATATCATATTATCTGCACATGGCATACTTTATAAACAAAGGGGGTTTAGTATATATTACTGTGTACATGAATGAAAAGCCTTCCAACCACGTCGAGGTAACCCCAGTATTATATATATATATAAATAATAACCTCCCGTTTAATGCATAGTACAATCTGTAACATTTCGTTCATAGCAGGGTGAATAGTGCTCATCTTTTTTATTTAGAATAACGTTTCTTTTAATGAATGAATCCTTGTTTAACCTTTCCCTAGTAGAAAGGACCTTATGGGGAACCCTCCTGCCTGGATTCTAATACAGTACTTTAGTTATTCTCAAAAAAGAATGGCAATGCAAAGTCTCGTTTTGTGTTGTAGATTTTCAATGAAGAACACAATCACAGCTAAAGCCCCTTCTATTCATTGTATAGTGTAATTTTAGTTGCAAATGTAAACAGTTTTGGTAACCATTCTCTAGTTGTTACAACATCATCCCTAGGGATAATAAAAAAAAAAAAAAAAAGCGCAACTGCAGACTGTAGTGATTACAATTTGGAAATCCAAATATCATACGAACGGATGTTGTGGGTAATTCTGGATGAATCAAATAAACTTCGCATGCCAAAGCATAGGTGCTGATTACGAGCAGGTTATTTTCCCAAACAAACACAAATACTTTGAATGCCCAAAGCCATAGGTGCGTTTGTGAGCAGGTTATTTTCAAATAACACCAATGTATTTTGCATGCCCAAAGCCATAGGTGCTGTCTGCGAGAGGGTATTTCCCAATAAACCACAATGGTACTTTGCATGCCCAAAGCCATAGGTGTTTTCGCGGCAGGGTATTTCCAAATAAACAAATGTACTTTGCATGCAAAGCATAGGTGCTGTTTGCGAGCAGGTTATTTCCCAAATAAACACAATGTTACTTTGCATGCCCAAAGCCATAGGTGCTGTCTGCGAGCAGGGTATTTCCCAAATAAACACAATGTTACTTTGCATGCCCAAAGCCATAGGTGCTGTTTGCGAGCAGGTTATTTCCAAACAAAACACATGGTTACTTCGATGCCCAAATCCATAGGCTTGCTATTTGCAAGCAGCTTATTTCCTAAAAAAACACAATGTTACTTTGCATGCCAAAGCCATAGGTGCTGTTTGCGAGCATGTTATTTTCTAAACAAACACAATGGGGCTCATTTACCCAGAGCCACTATCGCTCTGGGTAAATGTCCTTCACGATTTAATATCGCGTTTGCGAATGTGGGTAAATCCCAGAAGGGATTTATCCACTGCGAGATTTTAACGCCAGATATTGCTGGCATAAAAATCCTGCGCTAAAACTAGCACAAAAGCGTATTAAATGCCGAGCGTCGGATGCGTGGGTGATTCTTGCTTAACGCACGCACCCGACACTAATATGGAGCTAAATATGCGCTAACGGGTAGCAAACTAGTTTGCAGATTTAACTCCATATATTTGCCCAGCGACTGCGGGTACATGAGGCCAATGTTACTTGATGCCCAAAGCCATAGGTGCTGTTTGCGAGCAGGTTATTTCCGAATAAACAATGCTACTTTGCATGCCCCAAAGCAATAGGTGCTGTTTGCAAGCAAGTTATTTCCCGAACAAAACACAATGTTACTTTGCATGCCCAAAGCCATAGGTGCTGTTGCGAGGCAGGTTATTTCCCGACAAAACAATGTTATTTTGCATGCCCAAAGCCATAGGTGCTATTTGTGAGCAGGTTATTCCCGACACAAACTGTTACTTGCATGCCCAAAGTCATTGGTGCTGTATGCGAGCAGGTTATTCCACCGAACAAAAACAACGTACTTTGCAGCCCAAAGCCATTGTGCTGTATGCGAGCATGTTATTTCCTCCCGAACAACAATGTTACTTGTCATGCCCAAAGCCATAGGTGCGTATGCGACAGGTTATTCACCGAACAAAAACAATGTTACTTTGCATGCCCAAAGCCATAGGTGCTGTATGCGAGCATGTTACTTCCCGAACAATGTTACTTTGCATGCCCAAAGACATAGGTGCTATTTGCGAGCAGGTTATTTCCTGAACAAACACAATGTTACTTTGCTCTGTTTAACAAATCGGTGCAGAGCACATTAGAACAATAAAAATAATAATACCAAAGGGCCAGGGGTTAGATAAGCATGGCTATCAACATCAATCATATTATTATAGCAAAGATCCCATCTGGTTGGAATTGTCACTGTCAGTCAGAGCCACACATATGTGTGGGAAGCCTTAGGCTTTTGTAACAGGCTTTTAAATCTTCCAGTTGAGCCCCTTGCTAATTATGATAAAATGTTTCTCAGTGCAGAAATGGAAGAGTATTGAGGATATTTGGAGCAGGTTTCCGCACTGATAAAAACAGAACCATTTCTAACTCTGTGTGCATAGCTCTGCTTTCAATGAAGACTAAATCCTACATTATTTTATTTTCTACCAAAAAATGATGTATATATATAATATTTCTTTAGATCTGTATGAAGTAGAAAGGGGCGGGGACATAGTCACTATTCATTCTGAATGAGAGAGTCCACACGCTTTAGACTGTCTGATAAGCTAAAACCCTGTAAAGAGATCAAGGCGAGGTCGACTGTCTGTGATGTTTCTACAATTCCACAGTAGGTCAAGCTACCCCTGATTGTAATACATCATACCACTAATTGGTTTATTGATTATCGACTGGGAATACCATGCCGTCCACCGATTGTACCTACACATGGGAATACTGACTGGGAATATCATGCAGTCCACACATTGTACATACAGTAAGGAATACTGACTGGGAATATCATGCAGTCCACCCATTGTACCTACAGTAAGGAATACTGACTGGGAATATCATGCAGTCCACACATTGTACATACAGTAAGGAATACTGACTGGGAATATCATGCAGTCCACCCATTGTACCTACAGTAAGGAATACTGACTGGGAATATCATGCAGTCCACTCATTGTACCTACACTAAGGAATACTGACTGGGAATAACATGCAGCCACCATTTGTAAACCTATACTAAGGAATACTGACTGGGAATATCATGCCGTCTACCCTTGTACTACCGTAGGCAATACTGACTGGGCAATCATGCGTCCACCATTGTACTACATAAGGCAATACTGACTGGAATATCTGCCGTTCCACCCATTTACCACCAAAGGAATACTGACTGGGAATTATCATGGTTCACCATGTTACCTACATAAGGAATACTGACTGGGATATCATGCTGTCCACCCATTGTACCTACTACTAAGGAATATTGACTGGGAATACATTGCCTGTCCACCCATTGTACTACACTAAGGAATACTGCAGGAATACATGCCATTTACCATTGTACCTGACACACAAGGAAATCCTGGTGGGAATATCATTCAGTCCACTCAGTACCTACACTACGGAATATGACTGGGATACATGCGTCCACATATAACTAGACTATGGGCAGCGTCCTCTCACCACATTGTACCTACACTAAGGAATACTGACAGGGGGAATATCATGACCCACCCATTGTTACCTACGATAGGAATACTGACTCGGGAATACCATGCCGTCCACTCATTGTACCTACACTAAGGAATACTGAACTGGGATATTCGATGCATGTCCACCCATTGTACTAACACTAAGGAATACTGACTGGGAATACCATTGCCGTCCAACCCATGTAAACCTACACTAAGGAATACTGCTGGAATATCATGCCGTTCCACCCATTGTACTACACTAAGGAAATACGTGACTGGGAATAATAACAATGCCGTCAACCCATTGTACCTACACACTAAGAAACTGACGGGGAATATCATGCCGTCACCCATGGTACCTACACTTAAGCTGGGTACACACGATGAGATATGCGGTCCGATCGCCCGATAGTCAGTTGTAACGGTCGATCGGACCGAAATTATCGTCATCAGAAAGTTGGCCCATGCCAATCGGACCGTTCGTCCGAATGGACGAAAGGACGATCGGAAGGGATGGAAAACTCGTCCGATCGTGCGGTCCTATATGGACGCACGAGCGGTCGAGGTGACTATCGACGCGGCTGCTTTTGCCCCGCGTACCGACAGTCCTTCCTCCTGGCCGGGACCGTTCGAAAGTATCGAACGGTCGGTTCAGGAGGCAAAATCGATAGGTGTGTACCCAGCTTAAGGAATTAGAGGAATATATGCCACGTCCACCCATTGTACCTACACTCAGGAATACTGACAGGGAGATCATGCCGTCAACCCATTGTACCGACAAAGGAATATGGACTGGGGAATACCATGCGGCAACCCATTGTACCTTACACTAGGAATACTGCTGGGAATACATTGCCGTCCAACCATTTACCTACAACTAAGGGAATACTGACTGGGGAATTACCATGCCAGTCCACACATTGTACACCCACTAAGGAATTTCACTGACAGGGAATATCATGCCGTTCCACCCATTGTACCTACAATAAGGAATACTGATTAGGAATATATGCTTCCACCCATTGGACCTACACTAAGGGAATACTGATAGGAATATCATGCAGTCCACCCATGTACTACACTAAGCACTAATGAGTGGGAATATCATGCCGGCACCCATTCACAACCCAGTTGGACATACACTTAAGGAATACTACTGGGAAATCATGGCCGTCCCACAATTGTACCTACACTAAGGATACTGACTGGGAATATCATGCCGTCCACCATGGTACCTACACTAAGAATACTGACTGGGAATATCATGCCGTCCACCATTGTCCTACACTAAGGAATACGACTGGCATACCATGCCGTTTACCATTGTACCTAACACTACGGAATACTGACTGGGAAGATTCAGCCGTTCCACCCATTGTACCTACAGTAAGGAATATGACGGGAATACAATTTGCCGTCTCCACCCATTGTATCCTACACTAGGAATACTGACTGGGAATCCCTTGCCATCCACCATTGTACCACACTAAGGACTACTGATGGGAATATCATGCTTCCACCATTGTACCTACCTAATGAATACTGATTAGGGAATATCATTGCAGTCCATCCATTGTAACTACACTAAGGAATACTGACTGGGAATATCATGCCGTCCACCCCATGTACTACACTAAGGAAACTGATTAGGAAGATATGCCCTCAACCATGTACCTACATAAGGAAATACTGATTCGAAGATCATGCCGCCACCCATTGTACCTTACACTAAGGAATACTGACGGGCATATTCATGCCATCCACCATGTACCTACACGAAGGAATACTGATAGGAATATCTGCAGTCCACCCATTGTACCTAAACTAAGGAATACTGACTTGGAATATACATGCCGTCGTCCACCCAGATGTTGTACCTACACTAAGGAATAACGACTGGACTACCATGCCGTCCACCTATTTGTCACTACACTAAGGATAATGACTGGGAATACCATGCGTCCACCATTGACCTACAGTAAGGAATACTGACTGGGAATATCATGCTGTCCACCCTTTGTACCTAACTATACTGACTGGGGATATCATGCCGTTCCACCATTGTACCTACCCTACGGAATACTGATTGGGAATATGATGCTGTCCACCATGTACCTAATAAGGAACACTGACAGAATATCATGCAATCCATATGTACCTACACTAAGGAGATGATGTGTGAACATTTATGCCGTCCACCATTTTTACCTACATAAGTGAAACTATGACTGGGAATAACATGGATCCACTCATTGTACCGACATAAGGAATAGCTGACTGTGAACATTAGCCGTCCTTCCACCCATTGTACCTACACTAAGGAATACGGACTGGGAATATCATGCTATCCACTCATTGTACCTACACTAAGGAATACTGACTGGGGAATACCATGCAGTCCACCCATCTGGTACCTATACTAAGGATATTGACTGTGAATATATGCAGTCCACCCATTGTACATCACTTAGGGATACTGACTGGAATATATGCGTCCAACATTGTACCTACATAAGGAATACTGACTTGGAATAACCATGTGCCGTCCAACCAGTGTACCTACACTAAGGAATAGGACTGGGAATACCATGACGTCCACCCATTGTACGCGCTACATAAGGAATAATGAATGGAATACCATGCCGTCCACCCATTGTACCTACAATAATGATACGACGCGGAATACCATGCCGTCCACCAATTGTACCACACTAAGAATACTGATAGGAATATCAGCTTCCACCATGTACCTACACTAAGGATACTGATTAGGGAATATCATGCCGTCACCCATTGTACCTACACTAAGAATACTGATTATGGAATATCATGCCGTCCACCCCATTGTACAGACTACTAAGCAATAATGATAGGAATATCATGCCGTCCACCCATTGTACCTACAATAAGGAATACTGGACTGGGAAATATTCATGCCGTCCACCCATTGTACCTACACTAGGAATACTGACTGGGAATACTCATGCAGTCCACCAATTGTACCGATATAAGGAATAGTGACTGTGAAGATCATTGCCGTCCCACCCATTGTTACCTACACTAAGGGAATTCTGACTGGGAATATCAATGCTGTCCACCATGTACCTACACTAAGGAATACTTATTAGGAATATAATGCCGTCCACCCATTGTACTACACTAAGGAATACTGACTGGGAATACCATGCCGTCCCCATTGTACCTACCACTGAAGGAATACTGAAGGGAATAACATGCCGTCCACCCATTACCTACAGTAAGGAATACTGACTGAGAAATATCATGCTTGTCACCCTTGCTACTTACCAATATGACTGGGAAATCATGCCGTCCACACCCATTGTACCACACTAGGAATACTGATGGGAATATGATGCTGTCCACCAGTGTACCTCTACTAAGGAAACACTGACAGGAATATCATGCCAATCACAATTGTACCGACACTAAGGAATACTGATGTCGAACACATTATGCCGTCACCCAGTTACCTAACACTAAGGAATACGCCTGGGAATATCATGCTATCCAACTCATTGGACCGCACTAAGGGAATACTGGACTTGAACATTATGCGTCAACCCATTGATACCTACCTACCACCTAAGGAATACTGACTGGGGAATATCTGCTATCCATCATTGTCCTACACTAAGGAATATTTTGCTGAACTGGGAATATCATGGTACACCCATTGTACCTTACTAAGGAATATCTTGACTGTGAATATCATGCAGTCCACCCATGTACCTCCAACTAAGGAATACTGACTAGGTGATATATCATTGCCGTCCACCCATTGTTACCTACACCAAGGAAGATGCACTGGGAATACCATGCCGTCCACAAATGGTAACATACACTAGGAATATGACGGGAATATAATGCCGTTCCCACCCATTGTACCTTACACTAAGGAAATACTGACAGGGAAATAATGCCGTCCACCCATTGTACCTACACTAGGAATTACTGACGGGAAATACCATGCCGTCCTCCACCCATTGTGACCTACACGAAGGAATTACTGGACTGGGGAATACAATGCCGTCCACCCATTGTACCTACACTAAGTGAATAACTGAAGGGAATACCATGCCGTCCACCATTGTACCTACACTACGGAATCCGAGTAGGAATATAGGCTATCCACCCATTGTACCTACACTAAGGAATACTTGATTAGGAATATCATGCCGTCCCACATTGTACCTACACTAGGAATACTGATTAGGAATATCATGCCGTCCACCCATTGTACCTCTCACTAAGGGATACTGACTGGGGAATATTATGAAGTCCACCTTGTACCTATACTAAGGAAATATTGACTGGGAATATCATTGCGTTCAACACATTGTACCTACACTAAGGAATACTGATGGGAATCATGCTGTCCAACCATTGTACCTACCCACTAAGGAATACTTAGTAGGAAATAATGCCGTGTCCACCCATGGTACCTACACAAGGAATACTGACTGGGAATACCATGCCGTCCACCCATGTACCTACACTAAGGAATATGACTGGGAATACCTGCGGTCCACCATTGTACTTACAGTAAGGGATACTTTGATGGGAATATCATGCTGTCCCACCCGTTGTACCTATACTAATACTGACTGGGAAATATCATGCCGTCCACCAATTGTACATACCACTAAGGAATACGATTGGGACATATGCTTGCTGTCCACCCATTGTACCTATATAAGGACACTGACAGTGAATATCAATGAAATCCACTCATTGTACTACACTAGGAAGACGGATCTGTGAACATTATGCCGCCCAACCCATTGTACCACACTAAGGAATGACTGACTGGGAATATCATGCGATCCACTCAATTACTACACTAAAGGAATACTGACTGTGAACATTCTGCCGTCCACCCATTTGTACCTACACTAAGGATACATGACTGGGAATATCATGATATTCCACTCATTGTACCTACACTAGAATACTGACTGGGATTATCATGCAGTCCACACATGGTAAGATACTAAGGAAGATTGACGGTGAATCTCATCAGTCCACCTTTTACATACCTAAAGAATATGATAGGGAATATCAGCCGTCCACCATTGTACCTACACCAAGGAATACGATGGGAATACCATGCCGTCCCACCATTGTACCTACACTAAAGGAATACGAACTGGGGAATAACATGCGTACCACCCATGGTACCTACCAATAAGGAATACTGACAGGGAAATCATGCGTCACCCATTGTACCGACACTAAGGAATACGACTGGGAATACCATGCCGTCTCCACCCCTGTACCTACCATACGAATACTGACGGGAAATACATGCCGCCAACCCATTGTACCTTACATCATGGAAATACGGACTGGGATAGACCATGACGTCCACCCATTGTACCTACACTAAGGAATAGATTTAGGAATATCATGCTTCACCCATTTACCGACACTAAGGAATACTGATGAGGAAAGTTATCATGCAGTCCACCATTGTACCTACCCCCCCCCCACCCCCCCCCCCCCCCCCCCCCACCCCACTAAGGAATTACTGATTTAGGATATCTGCCGTCCACCCATTTACCTACACAAGCAATACTGATTAGGAATATCAGCCGTGCCACCCATTGTACCTACACTTACTAAGGAATACTGACTGGAATATCATGCGTCCACCCATTGTAACCTACACCTTAAAGGTACTGACTGGGAAGGAATATCATGCAGTCCACCAATGTACGACACAGGACTATTGACTGTGAATATAATGCAGGCCCCCATTGTACCTACACTAAGGAAAATACTGACTGGGAATATCATGCCGTTCCATCATTTGTACCTCACTTAAGGAATATGGACTGGAATACCATGCCGTCCATAACCACAATTGGTTACTATCTAAGATACGACTGGGAATACTATGCGTCACCATCTGTACCGTACACATGAGGAATACTGGACAGGGAAATCATGCAGTCCCCACCATTGTAATACCTAAGGATTATGACTGGGAAATACCAGCAGTCCAACCCTGTTACCTACAACGGTAGAATACTGAATGGGAAATATCATGCAGTCCACCATTGTACAGTACACTAAGGAATACTGACTGGAATATCTGCGTCCACCCCATTGTACCTACATAAGGAGAATAGGGATTGGAATATCATGCCGTTTCCACCCATTGTACCTACATAGGCAAGACTGATGGGAATATCATGCGTCCACCCATTTGTACCTCACTAAGGAATACTGACTGGAATATTCATGCTGCAACCCATTGTACCTACACTAAGGAATTACTGACAGGTGACATATATGACCGTCCACCCATTGTACCACACTAAGGAATACTGACTGGGAATATCATGCTAGTCCAACCAGTACCTACATAAGGAATACGATGGGAAATCTCATGCAGCCATCCAATTGTCCTACGACTAAGGAATATGACTGGGAATATCATGCTTTCAGTCACCCATTGTACCTCAATAAGGAATACTGACTGGGAAGATCCTGGTCCGTCCACACATTGTACACACTAAGGAATACTGACTGGGAACTACGCATGCCGTCCACCCATTGTACCTACACTAAGGAATACTGACTGGGAATACATCCGTCCACCCATGGTACCTACACTAGGAAACTAAGCACAGGGGAATATCATTGCCGTCCACCCAGTACCTACGACTAAGAAAGACGAGCTGGACCAGGTCACCCAGTACCCCTATTCGGGATAACGTCACCCATTGTACCTACCAAGGAATACTGACTGGGAATACCATGCCATTCCACCCATGCTACCTACACTAAGAAGACTGGATTAGGAATTATCATGCGTCACCATACCAATAGGAATACTGGGGTACATGGCCGGTCAATTGTAATACATAGGAAATATGGAATACATTTGCCGTCACCCATGTGTACACTACACTAAGGACATACTGACAGGAATACTAGCCGTCCACCCATTGTACCTACACTAAGGAATACATGACTGGAATATCCATGCCGTCCACCCATTGTACTACACAAAGAATACTGACTGGGAATATCATGCCGTCCACCCATTGTACTACACTAGGGATACTGGACGGGAATATGCCAGTCTGCCACCCATTGTACTACACGTAAGGATATGATGATACCATGCATCCCTTGAAATGGAAATGATAATCATGCCGTCCACCCATTGTCTTACACTAAAAACACTAATACCATGCGCAACGAACTACAATAAGGAAATGACTGATGGACGAATTAAGCTGTACACACGTAGAACGTCCACGACCGTGTTCAGTTATTGATCGACGAAATCGCATCCAGTCCATGTCAACTCGCGAAATCAAAGAGATGGAGCGTGAACCTAGTCATGTGGGGTTCAATACCGATGCGTTGACTTCCGGCTGTTGACGCATCTTCCCCGACCGTTAAGTTCGAACGCGTCGGCAAGGTTACACTTAAGGATAACTGATTGATTAGGATATCATGCCGGTCCACCCATTGGACCTACACAAGGAATACTCAGATTATATTGCGTCCAACCATTGTACCTACACTAAGAATTACTGACTTAGGAATACTCATGGCTTCACCCATTGACCTACACTAAGAATACTGACTGTGGGAATAATCATCGCCGTCCACCCATTGTACTCTAACTTAAGGCAATAACCCGGAATTAATCTCATGCCGGTAGTCACACCCATTTACCACACAAGGACACATTAGGACAGGGAAGTATCATGCCGTCCACCCATTTGTACCTACTAAGGGAATACTGATTGGAAACCATGCTTCCACCCAATTGTACTACACTAAGGAATACTGATAGGGAATACCTTGCTCAACCCATTGTACCTAACACAGGCAAAATGAACTTGCGGGGGGGGGACTGGATATCATGCCGTCCCATATGTTGTACTATTACAAGAATACGACTGGGAAAATATCATGCCGTTCACCCATTGTACTACTACTAAGGAACTGACTGTGCAATATCATTGCCGTCACCCATTGTACCTCACTAAGGAATACTGATAGGAATTCAGCGTCCACCCATTGTACCTACACTAAGGAATATGGATGGTGAAATATCCTGCAGTTACCCCCCCAATTGTACACACTAAGGAATACGACTGGGGAATATCTCATGCCGATCCACCAAGTGGTCCTACTACGGAAATCTGATGGAATACTATGATGTCTCCACCCATTGTACCTACTACTAAGGAATACTGACGGGAATACCGCCATGCAACTCATTACCTTACAATAAGGAATCGACTGGGAAATCAATGCTATCCACTCATTGTCCTTAACATGAGGAATACTGAATGGAATCAGTATGCAAGTCCACCCATTGTACATTTACACTAAGGAATACTGACTGCGGACATATCATGCGATCCATAATTGTACCTACACGACAAGGAGACATGATATGGGAAATCATTGCAGCCACCCATTGTACATACACTAAGGAATACTTGATCTAGTGAAGATCATTGCCGTCCACCATTTGTACTACCACTAAGATATGCCTGGAGAATCTATCCATCTCCACCCAGTTGTACCTAATAAGAATCACTGATTCAGGAATATCATGCCAGTCCACCCATTGACCTACACTAGGAACTAATGACTGGGATATTCATGCCGTCCACCAATTGTCCCTACACTAAGGGAATACGGACTGGGAATACCATTGCCGGTCCACACATTGTACTTACATAAGGAATACTGACGGGAATACCATGGCCGTTCCACCCATTGTACCTACGATAAGGAATACTGACTGGGAATATCATGCTCGGTCCACCCATTGTACCTATCACTAAGAACTACGGGATATCGAATTCGGTTACCACCCATTGTACCTTTACATAAGGAATACTGATTGGGAATATATGCGTTCACCCATTGTACCTATTCACTAAGGAAACTGATTGACAGGGAATAAATCACATGCGTCACCATTGTAACTACAAAGGCAATACTGAATTGAGACATTAATGCCGGTTCCACCCATGTAACTCGCCTTAAGGGAATACGACTGGAATGATCATGCCGTTCCATCCATTGTACCTAGCAGCAAGGAAATACTGCTGTGAAGGAATATCATGCAGTCCACCCATTGTACCTACCACTAAGGGAATATGACTGTGGAATATCATGGCAGTCCACCATTGTACCATACACTAAGGAATACTGACGGGAATACCATGCACGCACCCATTGTACCTACCAAGGAATATATGGACTGTGGAAATATCATGCCGTCCACATGTACCTCACTAAGGGAATGATGACTGGGAATATCATGCCGTCCACCCATTGTACTACACTAAGGAATACGACTGGGAATATCATGGCCGTCACCATTGTACCATACACTAAGGAATACTGACTGGGAACTACCATGCCGTCCACCCATTTGTACTACACTAAGGAATACTGATGGGAATACATGCCGTTCCACCCATGCACCTACACATAAGGAATATGAACTGGGAATACCATTGCCGTCCACCCATTGTACCTACACTAAGGATACTGATTAGGAATATCACTGGCTCCACCACATGTACTCACTAAGGAATACTGTAGGAATATCATGCCTCCACCCATTGTACCTACATAAGGAATACGATTAGGAATTATGCCGTCCACCCATTGTACCTACACAAGCAATACTGATTAGGAATATCATGCCGTCACCATTGTACCACACTAAGGAATATGACTGGGAATATCATGCGTTCCACCCATTGTACCTACACTAAGGAATACTGACTGGGAATATCATGCAGTCCACCCATTGTACCTATACTAAGGAATATTGACTGTGAATATCATGCAGTCCACCCATTGTACCTACACTAAGGAATACTGACTGGGAATATCATGCGTCTCACCCATGTAACCTACACTAAGGAATAATGATGGGAATATCATGCCGTTCACCACATTGTACCTACACTAAAGGAATATGACTGGGAATAATCATGCCGTCCACCATTGTACCACACTAAGGAATACTGACGGGAATACAGCCGTCCACCCATTGTACCTACATACAAGAATACTGACTGGGAATACATGCCGTCCACCCAATTGTACCTACACTAAGGATACTGACGGGAATATCATGCCGCCACCCATGTACCTACAATAGGAATATGACGGGAATAAAATGCGTCCACCCACATTGTACCACACTAAAGGAATACTGAGGTATGATAATGTTCCACCATTGTACCTACACTAAGGAATACTGATTGGAATATCATGCCGTCCACCATTGTACAACACTAAGGAATACTGACTAGGAATTACATGCCTCC
Organism: Hymenochirus boettgeri; assembly: GCA_019447015.1. Taxonomy (NCBI): domain Eukaryota; kingdom Metazoa; phylum Chordata; class Amphibia; order Anura; family Pipidae; genus Hymenochirus; species Hymenochirus boettgeri. The sequence continues at coordinate 410,938,210 of CM033469.1, read as the reverse complement.
ATCCACCATTGTACCTACACTAAGGAATACTGACTGGGAATACCTGCGTCCACCATGTACCTACACTAAGGGATACTGACGGGAATACATGCCGTCCATCCAATTGTACCTTACACTAAGGAATAGATGACTGGGAAATACATGCATCCACCCATGGACCTAACTAAGGAATACTGACTTGTATATCATGCCGTTCCACCCATTGTACCACACTAAGGATACTGATTAGGAATATCACGCTCGTCCACCCAGTACTACATAAGAATATGAATTAGGAATATCATGCCTCCCCCATTGTACCTCACTAAAGGGATACTGACTAGGGATCATCATGCCGTCCACCCATTGTAACCTTACACTAAGGAAATACTGACTGGGAATACCATGCCGTCCACCATTGTAACATACACTAAGGAATACTGACTGGGAATACATGCCGTCCACCCATTGTACCTACACTAAGGAATACTGACTGGGAATACCAGCCTCCACCCATTGTACCTACACTAAGGAATACTGACTGGGAATATCCATGCCGTCCACCCATTGTACCTACACTAAGGAATACTGATGGGATAACCATGCGTCCACCATTGTACCTACACTAAGGAATACTGATTAGGAATTATCATGCCTTCCACCCAGGGTACCTACACTAAGGAAGACTGATGTAGGAATATCATGTCAGTCCACCCATTGTACTACACTAAGGAATGACTGACTGGGGAATATCATGCTGTCACCCATGTACCTACACTAAGGAATACTGATAGGAATATAATCCGCCTTCTACCATGTACCTGACACTAAGGAATACTGATTAGGAATATCATTTGCCGTCTCCACATCATGTACCTACACTAAGGCAATACTGAGTAGGAATATCATGCCTCCACCCATTGTTACCCTACACTAAGAATAATGACTGGAATATCATTGCCTGTCACCCATTGTACTACACTAAGGAATACTGATTTGGATATAATGCTGTCCAACCCAATTGTACCTTACACTAGGAATATATTGGACTAGGAATACATGCGTCAACCATTGTACCTCACTAAGGAATACTGACTGGAAACTACCTGCCGTCCACCATTGTTACCTATCACTAAGGAATAACTGACTGGGATATCATGCTGTCCACACTTGTACCTATACTAATACTGACTGGGAATATCATGCGTCCACCCATTCTTACCTACCTAAGGAATTGATTAGCAATATCATGCAGTCCCCATTGTACCTACACTAAGGGATACTGATTAGGAATATATGCGTCCACCATTGTACCTACACTAAGGAATACTGATTTAAAATATCATGCCGTCCACCCCATTGGTACCTACATAAGGAATAATGACTGTGGGAAATATCATGCAATCCACCATTGTACCTTCACTAAGGAATACTGATGGGAATATTGATGCTGTCCACCCATTGTACCTATACTAAGGAATAACTGACAGGGAATATTATGCCTCCACTCATTGTACCTACACTAAGGATACTGACTGGGAACATATCATCCCCACTCATTGGACCTACACTAAGGAATACTGACTGTGAACATTATTGCCGTCCACCCATTGTACCTACACTAGAAGGCACTTACTGGCTGGGAATATTCATGCTATCCACTATTGTACCTACACTAAGGAATTACTGACTGGGAATATCATGCAGTCCACCCATTGACCTACTACTAAGGATACTGACTGGGAATATCATGCAGTCCACCCATTGGTACCTACACTAAGGAATATTGACTGGAAATATCAGCCGTCCACCCATTGTACTATACTAAGAATACGACAGGGAATATCTGCCATCCACCACTTGTACCCAACACTGGGAATACGACTGGGAATATCATGCAGTCCACCCATTGTACCTACATTAAGGGAATACTGACTGGGAATATCATGCTGTTCAACCCAGAGAGAACAGTAAGGAATTACTGAATGGGAATATAATGCCGTCCACCCATGTACCACACTAAGAATACTGACTTGGGAATATCATGCCGTCCACCCATTGTACCTACACTAAGGAAATACTGATTGGAATATCAGTGGTCCACCCATTGTTACCTACACTAAGGAATACTGATAGAATATCATGCAGTCCACCCATTGTACCTAAACTAAAGGAATACTGACTGGAAATATCCTGCAATCCAACCATTGTACCTACACTAAGGAATATGATTGGGAATATGATGCTGTCCACCCATTGTACCATACTAAGGAATACTGACAGGAATAGCATACAGGAATCCACATCATGTACCTACACTAAGGAATACTGACTGTGAAACATATGCTATCCACTCATTGTACCTACACAAAGGAATACTGACTGTGAACATTATGCCGCCACCATGTACTCATAGGAATACTGACTGGATATCATGCCTATCCACTCATTGTACCTACCAAGTAAGGAATACTGGACTGGGAATATCATGCATCCACCATTGTACCTATACTAAGGATACTGAATGGGAATATCATGCAGTCCACCCATTGTACCTACACTAAAAGGAATACCTGACACTAAGCGAACTGACTGGGAATATCATGCCGTCCACCCATTGTACCTATACTAAGGAATACTGGGACGGGAATATCATGCACCACAATGTACTACACTAAGAATATGATAGGAATATCATGCTTCCACCCATTGTACCTACCACAAGGAATACTGATTGGAATATCATGGCCGTCAACCCATGTTACCTACACTAAGCAATACTGATTAGGAATAATCATGCCGTCCACCCATTGTACCTACACTAAGGAAATATGACTGGGAATATCATGCTTCCACTCATTGTACCCTACACTAAGGAATACTGACTGAATATCATGCAGTCCACCCATTGTACCTATAAAGGAATATTGACTGGGAATATCATGCAGTCCACCCATTGTACCTACACTAAGGAATACTGATGGGAAATCATGCCGTCCACCCATTGGTACCTACACTAAGGAATACATGACTGGAATACATGCCGTCCACCCATTGCACCTACACTAAGGAATACTGACTGGGAAATACATGCCGTCCACCCATTGTACCTACACTAAGGAATACTTGATTAGGTATCATGCTTCCACCCATTGTACCTACACTAAGGAATATGATTAGGGAATATCATGCCGTCCACCATTGTAACCTATACAATAAGGAATACTGATTAGGAAGTATCATGCCGTCCAACCATTGTACCTACACTAAGCAATTACTGATTAGGAATATCCATGCCGTCACCCATTGTACCTACACAAGGAATACTGACTGGGAATATCATGCAGTTCCACCCATTGTACCTACACTAAGGAATATGATATGGGAATATGCAGTCCACCCATGTTTACCTATACTAAGGAATATTGACTGTGAATATCATGGCGTCCACCCATTGTACCTACACTAAGGAAAATAATGACGGAATAGGGCATGCGTCACCCATGTACCTACACTAAGGAATACTGACTGGGAATACCATGCCGTCCACCCATTGTACCTACACTAAGGAATACTGACTGGGAATATCATGCCGTCCACCCATTGTACTCACACTAAGGAATACTGACAGGGAATATCATGCCGTCCACCCATTGTACCTACACTAAGGATACTGACTGGGAATACCATGCCGTCCACCCCCATTGTACCTACACTAAGGAATACGACTGGGAATACAATGCCGTCACCCATTGTACCTACACTAAGGAATCTGACTGGGAATACATGCCGTCCACCCATGTACCTACACTAAGGAATACTGAATTAGGAATATCATGCTCCACCACATTGTACCTACACAAGGAATACTGATTAGGAATATCATGCTTCCACCCATTGTACCTACACTAAGGAATACTGATTAGGAATATCATGCTTCCACCCATTGTACCTACACTAAGGAATACTGATTAGGAATATCATGCCGTCCACCCATTGTACCTACAAAGAAATACGACTGGGAATATCATGCTATCCACTCATGTACCTACACTAAGGAATACTGACTGGGAATATCATGCAGTCCACCCATTGTACTATACTAAGGAATATGACTGGGAATATATTGCAGTCCACCATGGATAACTAAAAGACTGACTGGAATCATTGCCGTCCACCCTGTACCTACAATAAGGAATACTGACTGGGAATCATGCAGTCCACCCTTGTACCACACTAAGGAATACTGACTGGGAATTATCATGCCGTCCACCTATTGTACCTACACTAAGGAATACATGCGGAATATCATGCCGTCCCAACCATGTACCTTACACTAAGGAATACTGACTGGGAATACCATTGCAGTCCAACCCATGTACCTACACTAAGGGATACTGACTGGGAATACCATGCGTCCCACCATTGTACCTACACTAAGGAATACTGACTGGAATACCCATTGCCATCCACCCATTGTACCACACTAAGGAATAATTGATTAGGTAATTATCAGCTCCACCCATTGTACTACACTAAGGAATATGATGGGAATATCATGCGTCCACCTATTGTACCTACCACTAAGGAATACTGACAGGGAATATCATGCCGTCACCCATTGACCTACACTAAGGAATACTGACTGGGAATTACCATGCCGTCCACCCATGTACCTACACTAAGGGATACTGATGGGAATTACCGTGCGTCCAACCATTGTACCTACACTAAGGAATATGACTGGGATACCATGCCATCCACCCATTGTACCTACACTAAGGAACTACATGATTAGGGATATCATGCTTCCACCCATTGTACTACACTAAGGAAGTATGATTAGGAAATATTATGCGTGCCACCCATTGTACCTACACTAAGCAATACTGATTAGGAATATCATGCCGTCCACCCATTGTACCTACACTAAGGAATACTGACTAGGAATATCATGCCGTCCAACAACCCATTGGACCTACACTAAGGAATACTGATGGGAATATCATTGCCGTCCAACCATGTACCTACAAGGAATACTGACGGGAATACAATGCCGTCCACCATTGTACCTACACTAAGGAATACTGAATGGGAATACCATGCCTCCACCCATTGTACTACACATAAGGAATATGACTGGGAATATCATGCCGTCCACCCATTGTACTACACTAAGGGAATACTGACTGGGAATACATGCGTCCAACCATTGTACCAACTAAGGAATACGTTAGAATATCATGCTTCCACCCATTGTACCTACACTAAGGAATACTGATTAGGAATAATATGCGTCCACCCATTGTACCTACACTAAGGAATACTGATTGGGAATATCATGCATGTCCACCATGTGTACCTACACTAAGGAATACTGATAGGAAATCATGCTGTATCTACTCCATTTGTAACCTGACATAAGGAATACTGATTGAATATCTGCCGTCCACCCAGTGTACCATACACTAAGCAATATGATTAGGAATATCATGCCATCCACCCATTGTACCTACATAAGGGAATACTGACTGGGAATATCATGCTGTTCCCCCATGTACCTACACTAAGGAACACTGATAGGAATTCATGCTGTCCACCCATTTGTACCACAATAAGAACATGACTGGGAATACCATAGCGTCACCCATGTACCCACTAAAGAATACTGACTAAGGGAATAAATTGCCGTCCACCCATGTACCTTACTAAGGATACTGAACGGGAAATCATGCTTGTACTACACTTTGTACCATATAAACTGACTGGGAATATCATGGCGTCCACCTATTTACCTACCCTAAGGAATATGATAGCCATATCATGCAGTCCCACCCATTGTACCTACACTAAGGAATACTGATTGGAATATCATGCTGTCACACCCATTGTACCTACAACTAAGGATACTATGGGATTAGAAATATCATGCAGTCCACCCATTGTACCTAACTAAGGATACTGGACTGGGAATATAATGCAATCCACCCATTGTACTTCACTAAGGAATAATGATTGGAATATGATTGTGTCCACCCATTGTACCTATAATAAGGAATACGACAGGGAATTATGCAAACCACTCATGTACCTACACTAAGGAATACATGAAACTGTGAACATCTATGTATCCACTCATTGTACCTACACTAAGGGAATACTGACTGTGAACATATGCCGTCCACCCATTGTACCTTACACTACGAGAATACTGAATGGGAATATAATGCTATCCACCTCATTGTACCTACACTAAGGAATACTGACGTGGAATATCATGCAGTCCACCCATTGTACCTATACTAAGAATACTGAATGGAATATCATGCAGTCCACCCATTGTACCTACACTAAGGAATGACTGACTAGGAATATCATGCCGTCCACCATTGTACCTATACTAAGGAATACTGACAGGGAATATCATGCCATCACCCATTGTACCCACACTAGGGAATACTGACTGGGAATATCATGCAGTCCACCCATTGTACCTACATTAAGGAATACTGACTGGGAATATCATGCTGTTCACCCATTGTAGAACAGTAAGGAATACTGAATGGGAATATCATTGCCGTCCACCCATTGTACCTACACTAAGGAATACTGACTGGGAATATCATGCCGTCCACCCATTGTACCTTTTACACTAAGAGAAAATACTGATTAGGAATATCATGCGTCCACCCATGTACCAATAAGGAAATATTGGAAATATCATGCAGTCACCCATTGTACCTCCACGACTAAGAATACGGACTGGGGAATATCCATTGCAATCCACCCAATTGTACTACACTAAGGAATACGATTGGGAATGATGCTGTCACCCATTGTACCTATTACTAAGGAACACTGACAGGGAATATCATGCAATCCACTCATTGTACCTACACTAAGGAACTGACTTGTGAACAAATCATGCGATCCACTATTGTACCTACAAAGGAATACTGACTGTGAACATTATGCCGTCCACCATTGTACTACAATAAGGATATGACTGGGAAATCATGCGATCCACTCATTGTACCTACATAAGGAATACTGACGGGAAATATCATGCAGTACCATTGTACTATACTAAGGAAACTGACTGGGAATAGCATGCCGTCCACCCATGTACCTACACTAAGGAATACTGACTGGAATAATCATGTGCGTCCACCCATTGTTACCTTAATACTAAGGAATACTGACAGGGAATATCATGCCATCCACCCATTGTACCTACACTAAGAAATACTGATTAGGAATATCATGCTTCCACCCATTGTACCTACACTAAGGAATACTGATTAGGAATATCATGCCGTCCACCATTGTACTACACTAAGGCAATACGATTAGGATATCATGCAGTCCACCCATTGTACCTACACTAAGGAATACTGACTGGGATATCATGCTATCCACTCATTGTACTACACTAAGGAATACTGAGTGGGAATATCATGCAGTCCACCATTGTACCTATACTAAGGAATATGACTGGGAAATATCATGCAGTCCACCCATTGTACCTTACACCGAAGGAATACTGACTGGGAATATCATGCAGTCCACCCATTGTACCTACACAAGGAATACTGACTGGGAATATCATTGCGTCCACCCATGGTACCTACACTAAGGAATACTGACTGGGAATATCATGCCGTCCACCCATTGTACCTTACACTAAGGAATACTGACAGGGAATCCCACGTCACCATATTGGACCAGCATGATCCACCACCCATTGTACCTACATAAGGACATACTGACTGGGCAATACCATGCCGTCAACCCACCTGTTACCCCCTACACTAAGGGATACTGATTAGGGAATATCATGCCGTCCACCATTGTACCTACACTAAGGAATACTGACTAGGAATATCATGCAGTCCACCCATGTACCTACACTAAGGCAATACTGACTGGGATATCATGATTCACCCATTGTACCTACACTAAGGAATACTGATTGGAATACTATGTCGTCCACCCATTGTTACCTACACAAGAATACTGACTAGGAACATATCAGCCTCCACCCATGTACTACACTAAGGAATTACTGACGGAATATCATGCCGTCCACCCATTGTACCTACACACTAAGGATATAATGACTGGGAAACATTGCCGTCCACCCATTGTACACTAACTAAGGAATTACTGTTGTAACTGGGAATACCATGCCGTCCACCCATTGTACCACAGTAAGGAATACTGACTGGGAATTACCATGCGTCCACCCCTTGTACCTACAAAGGAATACTGGAATGGAATATCATTGCGTCACCCATTGTCTTTACCTACATAAGGAATACTGACTGGGAATACCATGCGTCCACCCATGTGTACCTACACTAAGGAATACTATAGGAATATCATGCTTCCACCCATTGTACCTACACTAAGGAATACGATAGGAATATCATGCAGTCCACCCCCCATTGTACCTACACAGGAATACTGATGGGAATATCATGCGTCCCACCCATTGTATCCTACCCAAGTAATACTGATTAGGAATATCACTGCTATACTACCATGTGTGTACACTAGTGACCTACACTTAAGGCATACATGGGAATATCATGCCGGCCACCCATTGTACCTACCTAAGCAAATTGACTATTAGGAATATCATGCAGTCCACCATTGTACCTACACTAAGGAATACTGAATGGAATATCATGCTGTCCACCCATTGTACCTACAACAAGGAAACACTGATTAGAATATCATGCGTCCACCCATGTACCTACACTAAGGAATACTGACTGGGAAATACATGCCGCACCATTGTACATACACTAAGGAACTTAAGGATCTGGGAATAGCCATTGCACGGTCCCACCCATTGTTACCTTATAGAATACTGATAGGGAATATCATGCGTCCACACTTTGTACCAATAAGCAACTATGACTGGGAATATCATGCCGTCCACCCATTGTTACCATACCCTAAGGAATTAACTGAGTACTTAAGAATATCATGATCCACCCATGTACCTACACTAAGGAATACTGATGGGAAATCATGCAGTTCCACCCCCCATTGTACTATAACTAAGGAATATGACTTGAAATATCATGCAGTCCACCATTGTACCTACACTAAGGAATTACGACGGAATATCATGCGTCCACCCATTGTACCTATCACTAAGGATAGACTGCATTGGGAATATGATGAGGTCAACCCATTGACAGTGATACTAAGGATACTGACAGGGAATATCATGCATCCACCATGTACCTACCACAAGGAATGACAGGTCAACTGTGAACATCATGTCATTCCACCCATTGTACCTACACTAAGGAATACTGACTGGAATACAATGCCGTCCACCCATTGTACATACACTAAGGAATACTGACTGGAATATCATGCTATCCACCATTGTACCTACACAAGGAATACTGATAGGGAATATCATGCAGTCCACCCATTGTACCTACACTAAGGAATATGACTGGAATATCTGCAGTTCCACCCATTGTACCTACACTAAGGAATATGATTGGGAATATCATGCGTCCACCCATTGTACCTTACTAAGGAATACTGACAGGGAATATCATGCCATCCACCCATGTACCCCACTAAGGAATACTGACTGGGAATATCATGCTATCCACTCAGTTACCTACATAAGGAATACGACTGGGAATATCATGCGTTCACCCATTGTATTCACATAAGGAATACTGACTGGGAATATCATGCAGTCCACCCATTGTACCTACACTAAGGAATACTGACTGGGAATATCATGCGTCCACCCATTGTACCTACCACTAAGGAATACTGAGTGGAATATCATGCGGCCACCCAGTTGTACCTACACTAAGGAATACTGATGGGGAAATATCATGCCAGTCCACCCATTGCACCATACATAACAGAATACTGACAGGGAATATCATGCCATCCACCCATTGTACCTACCTAAGGAAACTGATGGGAAATGCGTCCCCCATGGGACTATATAAGGAAACTGACAGGGAATATCATGCAATCACCCATTGTACCTACACTAAGGAATACTGATAGTGGAAATCATGCTTACCCATTGTACCTACACTAAAGAATACTGATTGGAATATCATGCCGTCCACCCATTGCTACCTACACTAAGGGAAATACTTGGACTGGAATATCATGCGATCCCACTCATGTACCTACACTAAGGAACTATGACTGGGAATATCATGCGTCCACCCATTGTACCTATACTAAGGATACTGATGGAATACAGGCGTCCACCCATTGACCTACACTAAGGAATACGACGGGGGAATATCATGGCAGTCCCATCCCATTGTACATACTAAGGACACTGACAGGAAATAATGCCATCCACCCATGTGTACCTACACTAAGAATATGATTAGAATATCATGGCTTCCACCCATTGTACTACACTAAGGAAAGGAATACTGATTAGGAATATCATCCGTCCATCCATTGTACTACACTAGGAATACTGATAGGCAATATCATGCCGTCCACCCATTGACCTACACTAAGGAATACTGACTGGGAATATCATGCTTCCACCCATGGAACACATAAGGAATACTGACTGGGAATATCATGCGTCCACCATTGTACCTAACTAGGAATACTGACTGGGAATACCATGCAGTCCCACCCATTGTACCTACATAAGAATATGACTGGAATATCATGCCGTCCACCCATGTACCTACTAAGGAATACTGACAGGGGGGAAATTATATGTCTCCACCCATGTACCTCACTAAGGAATACTGATTAGGAATATCATGCTTCCACCATTTACCTACATAAGGAATTACTGATTAGGAATATTCATGCCGTCCACCCATTGTACCTAACACTAGGAATACTGATGGAATATAATGATGTTCCACCATTTGACCTACACTAAGAATACTGACGGGAATATCATGGTGTCCACCCATGTGTACTCTACACTAAGGAATTACTGACTGGGAATATCATGCCGTTCACCCATTGTACCTACACTAAGGATACTGACTGGGATATTGCAGTCAACCCATTGTACCTACACTAAGGAAACTGACTGGGAATACATGCCGTCCACCCATTGTACCTACACTAGGAATACTGACTGGGAATATCATGCGTCCACCCATGTACCTACACGAAGGAAATTTATGACTGGGAATATCATGCGTCAACCCATTGTACCTACCACTAAGGAATACTGACTGGGAATATATGCCGTCCACCAATTGTACCCTACACTAAGGAATACGGACTGGGAATATCATTGCGTCCAACCATTTGTACCTACACTAGGAATACTGACTGGGAATACATGCAGTCCACCCATTGTACATACACTAAGGAATACTGATGGAATACCATGCAGTCCACCCATTGTACCTACACTAAGGAATACTGACAGGGAAATCATGCGTCACACCATTGTACCTACATAGGAATACTGACTTGGAAATATATGCAGTCCACCCATTTACCTACACTAAGGAATACTGACTGGGAATATCATAGCAGTCCACCCATTGTACCTACACTAAGGAATACTGAAGGGAAATATGCGCACCCATTGTACCTACACTAAGGAATAGTGACGGGAATCATGCGTCCACCCATGTACCTACACTAAGGAATACGAGGGAATATCATGCCGTACACCCATTGTACCTACACTAAGGAATACTGAGGGAATCATTGCGTCTCACCATGTACCTACACTAAGGAATACTGACTGGGAATATCATGCGTCCACCATTGTACCTACACAAGGAATACTGACTGGGAATATATGCCGTCCACCCATTGTACCTACCTAAGGAATATGACTGGGAATACATGCGGTCCACCCATTGAACCTACACTAAGGAATACTGACTGGGAATATCATGGTGTCCACCCCATGGTACCTACACTAAGGATACTGACTGGGAATATATGCCGTCCACCCATTGTACCTACACGTCAGGGAATACTGACTGGGAATATCATGCGTCCACCCATTGTACCTACACTAAGGAATACTGATTGGAAAATATCATGCTGTACACCATTGTTACCTACACATAAGGAATGACTGATATGGGAACTACATGGGTCCAACCCATTGTACACACTAAGGAATACTGATAGGAATATCAGGTGCCCAGCCCATAGGATAATGCGAAGCATGGTCCCCATTTGATACCTAACACTAAGGAAATGTACGGAATTCATGGTGTCCACACATTTTACCTACACTCAAGGATACGAATGGAAAATCATGGTGTCTCAACCATGTGAACCTACACTAAGGAAATACTGAATGGGAATATCAGATGCGTCGTCCACCCATGTACCTACACTAATAAGGAATTATGAGCCATTGCCTACATGCAATACGATAGGATACAGCGTCCACCCATGTACCTTACACGTAAGAATAAGATTGGGAATATCATGGTGTCCACCCATGTGAACTACACTAAGGAATACTGATTAGGGAATATAATGGCTGCCTCCACCTATTGTACCTACATAAGGAATACTGACTGGGAATATAATGTCGTCCACCCTTTGCTACCTTACAACTAAGGATACTGATAGGCATATCATGGCTGTGCCACCCATTGTACCTACACTAAGGAATAATGATTATGCGAAATCATGGCCGTCACACCATTGGTACTACACATAAGGAATACAGATTAGGAATATCAGTGTCGTCCACCCATTGACCTACACTAAGGAATTACCTGGATGGAATATCTGCGGTCCACATTGTACCTACATAAGGAAGATTTGTGATTAGGGAAAATATCATGGAGTCCACCAGTACACTACATATAGGGAATACTGACTTAGGAATATCATGTGTCCAACCATTGTATCTAACTAGGAATACTGACTGGAATATCATCGGTGTCCACCCATGTACCTACACTAAGGCAATTTTACTGACTGGGAATACCATGCCGTCCACCCATTGTACCTACACTAAGGAATACTGACTGGGAATATCATGCCGTCCAACATTTGTACCTACACTAAGGAATACTGATTAGGTATATCATGCTTCCACCCATTGTACCTACACTAAGGAATACTGATTAGGAATATCATGCCGTCCACCCATTGTACCTACACTAAGCAATACTGATTAGGAATATCATGGTGTCCACCCATTGTACCTACACTAAGGAATACTGACTGGGAATATCATGCAGTCCACTCATTGTACCTACACTAAGGAATACTGACTGGGAATATCATGCCGTCCACCATTGTACCTACACTAAGGAATACTGACTGGGAATACCATGCCGTCCACTCATTGTACCTACACTAAGGAATACTGACTGGGAATACGATGCCGTCCACCCATTGTACCTACACTAAGGAATACTGACTGGGAATACCATGCCGTCCACCCATTGTACCTACACTAAGGAATACTGACTGGGAATATCATGCCGTCCACCCATTGTACCTACACTAAGGAATACTGACTGGGAACTCTGAGCATTATTAGAAAACAGGAAATAAAATTTTAGGGTTCACGTTCGCATTGTTTTCTAAAAAAGACCCATTTTACAGTGTACAATAATTCACAAAACACATCTCCAGCAATCCTCGATTAGTAGCAGCAGAACGACGCATGATGATACATTCCAGAACACAAATTATTCTTGAAAGACTGCAAGGATTGTAAGGGTGGCCAAGACCCCTTTGCAATATACTGCTGTCTCTGGAATGGCGCCCGTATAGACCGCAGATTTGCATGCAATCTATATATTGGCCATGATCGCCCGTTTAAAATTGATCCATGTATGACACAATAAGAAAAACACATTACTTATATTATATATGACATCGTCTTTTCTTTCCGCCCTTGGCCTCCATTAGCTTAACTTTGCCTTTAATGATGTGGTGGTTCTGCATGGATTTAGGCATTGAAGCAATCCTTTGCCTTCCTCGGCTGTGCTATCCTGCAATCTTTATCGCCCGGAAGGACATGGGGGGGAAGTCTGGCGGAGTCGCTTTGCCTTGACAAGGGGGAAATCCAACGGCGGAACCTTGGGAAATAGCAAAGCCTGTCGGGGAACGAATAAAAAAGGTTCGATTGAAAAAGTTTTGATGAGGTCAGAAGTCAGAGGCATCACTGAAAGAATCAGATGACCTATGTGATTAAATAGCTGACATTTCATTCAATTTGCCTTAAAAACATCCTTGATAAGAGAAAGAACAGACGCGCGAACATGGCCAGCGCCAAACAACATTTACATCTACCCCCCAACTCATCCATGCACCGAGATCGGACTTTTTTTTGTAAAGTCTGTCATTACTCTCATTGATTCACCTAGTCCGTCTGGGACTACAAGATTAAAGACGGTGATGGGCGCTTTGTTAATCAAGGTCGGAGCATCTCGGTAAAATCAAGAAGGGGGAGAGAAAGGGGGAATAATAACAAAGTAAAGTTCAACACCCCGAACCGGTTTAATCTCAAGGGGGGAAATGGTTTCACACGATAACAGTGTAGGCAAATAAGGGGAGGAGAGGCCCCGAAATATGGAAAATGGGATGAGAGCGGGGAATCTATAACTTTAATAGTATCTGTGTACCCCAACATAAGGTCTAACATATATGGACGGTCAATATGGGGCACTATGTTCAAAACAAGCTGCATTGGGGAATACGGCAGACCAATAGCAATAGATGTTCGGCCTGAAAAGTTTTATTGGACGTTAGTTTTTAAACCAATTAAACACATCTTATTAATATAAAGTTACAGAGGAGGAAAGGAATCCTCGATTCTGCACAATGTACCCACGGACATTGATGAAGGTATAAAGGGTCAGTGACCCTTTCACATCTGCCCCTTTATCTGATCTCCTGTATTGGGATGCCATAGGCCCGAGATGTGAGGGGGAGCTGCCAGATTGTTTCCCTCACCGTAGCAGGGAATGGCTAGGACTTGGAAATAAGGTCACACAGATCATAGTTTTCACTTTCCCATTTTGGGCCATTCCCAAATATTCCGCTGTGTCTAACTCATATAAAATTGAATTATGATAGGTGGTGTAGTTTAGGTTTATTTCAATAATGAATGTGAAAGGACTGAAAACAGGCACATGATCTGATACAGACAATTTATCATTCCTAGCAAAAAGAAAAAACAGAGTTTGTGTCCCAATACGTTGCTGTGTGGTATTTTACTTAATAATGCTAAAGTGGTTTATTTCAATACAGTCATTTACAGAAAGCTGTCATGATCGGCAAAATATGAGGGAAATATTATTATTATGGATTTTATTAGAGCGGCCAACAGCTTCCGCCATCGCTTTACAATTACATGTATACATTACATAAGCCTGCCCTGAAGAGCTTACAATCACAAACTAAAGTTTGGGACGTCCGATAATCTGCAATATAAACTGATAATGGAAAAAGAATAGGTGTTAATATTATTTAGATCAGAGGGTGTGTTGAAGGAAGATTTGAAATATAAGACCAAATATTGTAAGGGGTATCCAAAGACACACGTGAGATAATCATTCCAAAGACAATTACGTACGGATGTCTGTCCAGACAGGGTTGATCGGTAATGGCCAAGCAGCCGTTCTGAATGCAACCGGAGTATTGTGATGATGGAAACATAAGAATGTAGAACTTAAGGCACGGACTTACGGACATTGTTTGGTGGTCCGACAGGCAGAGCAGGATTATTAACAAGGAGAAGCCTCGGCATTGGTAGGGTCCATTAAACATTTGGGGCCCAGTATAGTAAAAAACCCATATAACATGGGCCTCCAAATAACAGCCCTGGCCTTAGGGCCCATTTGATGTAATCCATATCTGTCATCCCGTGACACATTACAAATCAATATTGGTAAGAGCGCTGCACACACAATACAAATGGTAGTCATTGAAAATTTCCACTGACAATTATCTCATGTGTACTATGAAGACAACAAAAAATACAGAACCGTATATTTATGGCTCTGGGGCACTCGTTACTATTGCTGTTTAAGAAGAAATGCCATTGTTTTACATATGCTAGGATACAAGTAGTACTAATACCCACAGCTTCGTTTTCAAGAACAACGCTCTCCCACCAAAAACACCAATAGAGCAAGCGAAGAGCAAGTGAATACAAACGCCTATTCACCACAAGGGCATTAAATCAAATGAATTGTCTTTACAGAAACAGCACCCTTAGTGGAATTAAATTGTCACAAAAATGATAGAGTGCCGCACTACCATCTTCAATACACCAAAGAAAACGGCATCACCTCCAAAACGGAACTGTATGCAAGTTTTTAAATTGATTTTATACCGTTTATGTTAGGCTTGTCATTTGTGGGCTAATACGCACAATAGCAATTCATTTCCCAGTTCTCTTACTGGGTTTCCAATTTTAAATAAAGGGCTCACACAGGACAGGAGAGTTCATTCTTTTATTTATAAAACCTCCACCGAACAGATTCTTCCATTTAAAACTCCCCACTTCTTCACGTTGGTTAAAAACAAATTAAAAGAAGGAAACTACAGAGAAAATTGGTCATGTTTTCCTGTAAATAATTAAAGGGTTTAAAACTTGAAAACTTGTCTCTCGGGCATTATTAAAATCTCCTGTGGAAAAATTTGCCTTTATTTTTCTAGGAAGGAAGACGGTTGCGCTGAGGGGCGGATTTTCAGCCAATTAGGCCAAAGAAAGAGTCAAGTTTTGTTTTTTTTAACTCGGATGTCAGACAATTTACAACCTGCCAACTGTTACAGACGGCAACTGGAATAAAGCCATTTTATGTTTCAAGCAAGAGAGAATAATACATAAAATGGTTCCTTTAATAAAATAAGGATTTCATCCGTCAGAACGTAGTTAACATTCGCAGTAGGATGACAGTTTAGGTTTGAGAATGGCATGCGGGATTCACTTTTAGACACTGATGCTGGAAAAAAAACAGTGAAGATCCAAGTAATATACAAAGTCCTAATTCCCAGACGTTATAGGGAGACGTTCGGATTTTAAGTTATAAATGTGATAGTTTCTATATTCGAATCATATTTTAAAAAAAAAAAGAAAAAGAAAAAGTAGGGGATGCCTGGAGGCCACCTTTCGCTCCACTACATTGTGATATACCAGTAGCTTTGTGGATTGGTGTTAAACTCTGTGGGACTTTAAACACTAGTCGATAAGCTTCCCAGTAAAAAAATTGCAATATCTATCTCTTGATATCGCTTGGTGGCAGGCGTAGGTGTCTGTTGCGAAAAACCCTTAAAGCTGCTGCAAACCTGTTCTTAAAGCCACGGCTATTCTTTGATACACACCGTGCATGACTTACAAACACACCTCATTGCTAATTTTTCCCCAACAATCAGAAGTTTAGCTTTCAAATGGTTAATTAAGATCTGATTGGTGGGGAAACATTGCACCATTTGTAATGAAATTGATATAGAAATTTTATTGAATCCTCCCGGTTCTTATTCTACCTTAGCCGAGAATTTACCATAGAAAAGGGCAAAAATTTTTACTACCAGAAAAGTTGCATTTGCCTTAAATAGTTGATTTGTACAGGTTTTTTACGTTTCTGGAAGTAAATTGATGTCTGATTGCCCTTGGTGTTGTGGTGTGGGCATTAAGGGTTAATACCCTATAAAGGTACCTTACACTCGCTCTGCTTGGACAAATACATTTGTGTAAGTGATGTTGCCTGGTAAATCAGGGATCAGATTGAAAAATCCGTGCAGAAAAAGAGAAAGATAAGCGAGGTTTTGCTTGCTGTGTAAATCAATAAGCCTCAACAACGGGAATGATCATTCAAAAAAAAACCCTTCCTCCTGGTTTCATTGTTGTGTTCCCCCCCCACCCCGAATTTTTAGTCTGCCAAGGACGCTACGCTAATTTGTTTATTTTTGTTTGTCTTTTGTTGTCATAGATAAATGGGATTTTGTGGGGTTTTTACGGTAGTTTCTGGGAATATTTTTTTTTTGCCTTGTCATGTGGCATGAAATTCTTTGATTTAGTACTTATGTCTATATTTATTATAACACGTCTCAATGTATTATGCAATGCCAAGCCAAGGTACAGGGGTTGTAGTAGTTCCCTTAATATGATCGAAGGTGGTCAATCTGGCTCCAATTTATGGATCTATCCGTTCCATAAGGGGGCGTGGCATGTTCTCTGCTTGAATGTTTTTAGCTTATTTTCCCTTAAAACCCTCACACAAACAAAAAATAGAGCCATAACAACACCCAAGGGTCATCAAGTATCACTGACCCTCATTAACGGTAAAGGATAATACCGATGGATAGTGGGCCCATCCATAACGTTAACAGTAGTGGTCCATTTAATATAATTGTAAGTAGGTATTATAAATCTAGAAATGGAAAGGCAGCATTTTGTTCCATTATTTAAATTACCGGCCACAGGAAAGCGTAAATACGACACAACAGTCATCGGTATTTGTCCGCAGACAGACCGGTAAATTCGAAGGGACAAGTAGTAATCGGCGTCCTGGCATTAATTATCTCCGCTTGGCTCGGAATCAGCTCGAATATACAGCACTAAAATAACAGGAGAGAGATTTGGCTTAGAATGAAACGTACATTGAACTTTAGTATAATGTGTGATACGAGGGAAATGAGTCTCCATTTCTAAATCGATTTATCCAAGCTGGGTTATGTTGCTTGGTGGATTTTATTGCTGTTTTGTTGCTACGGTAGGTTAAACGTTTCTTAGCAATCAGGCCGGTTGGTTAGGACGACAGACTAAAGATAATAATAGATAAAGTTCGCAGCGTTTAACGTTTTGGGCGGCGGGGGCAACTATGGGACTGCTTGGCACAACTCATATGCATTGAATATTTGGAGGGGGGGATAGGAGAAACCCCCATACAATATTAGTTCAACGCAGCCCCCCATTATATTATTGACTAGTTCTGACATACCTTTTTTATTTTTCTAACTATGCTGTGTTATAGTTGGGAGGAGGGTCATTTTTCGTTTGAGGACCCAAAACTTACCCCTTTCATTTTATCAAAAGAAAAAAGCAGAGTGGGTTCTTTTTTATTAATCAGAGGGAGTTTCTTTTTTAAGTTTCACTGGAAAATGACATTTCCAGATTCGTTATGTGCGTGAGAACTACAAAAAAAAAAACAAACACTAGAGATGCCCGAAACTTCGCAAAAAATCCGCGTCCGCTTGAGGATCTGAGAATTTTCGAAAAAATTTGAAAAATCGAAAATCCACGAGAGGGAACCCATTAAACCTATAAAATGAACGTGCGGCAAAACTGTTCTCGAAACACCCATACCCCGCAGGATTTTTTGAAAATACGGACCCGAAAATTGATGTCTGCTCCGTCCAAAAATGTGAAAATCCGCGAAATTTTAATTTACGAGGATTTTCTATATTTCCCGTATTTTCGAAAATACTGTTTTGTGAGGAAATCTCGTAATTACGAAAATTTTCGAAAGCGCGGTTCGTAAAAGTTCGGAAGGCGGAAAACCGGGGAAAATCTGAGAATCCGCGTTCGCGAACGAAGTAAAATTCCGCCGCGGATACGGGTTCGGATCCGCGAACTGGGCCATCGCTAAACAACACCCCTCCCCCCTATGTTGTCGACAAAAATTCTACGCGACAAGAAAAACTTCATGGTGAGAGACCACAGATCATGAACACAGAATTCATTTTTGAAACTCTTCCAAAACAGTGTTTGTTTTGTGCAAGGAAAAGGCATTTTTTTTTTCTGCGACGAAGTAAGTTCCCCTTTTATTGTGTCGAAATCTTTCTTCTTTGTCCAGGTTTTTGGGAGAAAGTCATCGGAGGGTTCACGGTTTTTCTTTTTCATTGTCGCCTTTTATTTTATTATTTTGATAAGAAAGTAAAGTAAGAAGGGAGATAAAGCGTCTACTCACAAGGCGCAGTCAGCCTGGACATACGGTGATGGCTCCGAGTCATTCTTTCATTTCAATCAGAACGCGAACTTTACTGGCGTCAGGGGAGTTTTTGTGAAAACTTCCACTGTGGACTTTTATTTCCCACATAAGAAAGCAAAAACACAAATGACCATTCAGGGTTATTTCAATAAAAAAGTTCTTATCGTTAAAAACGGGCAAGTTTTGCCCAACCAATCAGATGTTAGCTTTCAATGTTAAACAAGATCTGATTGGTTGGGGCCAAAATAGCACCATTTTTAAACATAAGAGATTGTATTGAATCTCCTGAATGTCATTGTGTTTGTGCTTTTCTTATGGAGGAAATAAAGTCCCAGGGAAGTTTAACAAAAAACTTCCCTGACGCCAGTAAAGTTCGCGTTCTGATTGAAAATGAAAGAAAAGAAAAAGGAAAATGATTCGGAGCCATCACCGGTATTGTCCAGGGCTGACTGCGCCTTGTGAGTAGGACCCTTCTTTATGTTCTGGTATTTCAGCAAGTGTGCCCCCCCCCTACCATGAAGCAAACGAACCTTGATAAGGGCGCACCCCTGCCAGACACTTAAAAGGTGGCAGTGTAAAAAAAAAATCTTTCCATCAATACTGTATTTCGCACCAGTCTACAATCAGTGTTAATGTCAGCCCCTCAGTCCACCAATCAGTGTAAGTTAGCCCTTCAGTCCACCAATCAGTGTAAGTTAGCCCTCGAGTCCACAGCGTGTTGTCAGCCCACAACACCCACTTCTCAAGCCACGCCCTCATGTTCCTGATGAAGCCATGAATCCTTGCTCCTTCACACACCGCCACCTGTCTACCAATAGGCGGTCATTTAAAGTTGTTTCAGGTGTCAAAATCCTAGGAAACACCCCTGATTTCGCTTTCGGGGCGGGCGAATACTCTCGGAATGTTCAACCGCTCTTGTTTAAAATTTACATTTACTAGAAATTTGAGAATTATAAGTTTTTTTCGATTATTAAACGATAAAAAACCTTTATTAAATTCTATTTTAGCAAAATGATTATGCAAAAGAATTACTCATTAAAAACCGGACGTGCCATCGGCCCAATTAAACAATATAACATTATAAGTGTTGTACGGACAGAGCAGGTAAAGCTCACAAAGATTCAAAAAGTTTAAAATGCCCAAAGATTCCAGGGTTAAAGGTTTTTTGTTTATACTTTAGGGGTCTTACAGACACACCCGGGGGGATCTTTAGGTATATGCCCAGAAAAGCATGTGCGGCGTGGGTTACTCTACCTGATAGAATGTAGGTTTCTTACAGAGCTAGTTATGTAATCAAAATCTGCTCCAATAGCAAAATCTAACTCATGATGGAGCGTGATATTCTTATTTACCGCCCCCCCACAGACCAGGTTACCCTTCGATTTATCACCCATGAAAGCATATTTTAGTGCCAGCCACCACTACCATTAAGTATGTACCATCTTGTTCCCATGAGGCAGGTTGCCAAACTAACTTTTTGCAATTCTTTTTGTTCCTAAATGCATTTCGGCAGTCGATCGCACGGGGATATTGGAAGACGGCCAAGGCCTTAAATCGTGATTTATTCGAGTAAGGAGAGGGTCCTTTCTAATCCGCATCACTTAGATCTATGATGGCTTCACTCTTATGTAATGTAAGAAGAAAAAATTAGAATACATCCTTTGCTGCCTTGAATTTCTTTGATTGGGTGACCCTGGATCTGCCATTAGTAAGGGTGAGATAGTCATTTTGTAACACTGAGATATATATCTAGGATCTTATCTTGTAGGGACGTTCCAACCTTTGTACAACTATAGGATTTAGTTGTAGGCCAAAGTCCCTAGATAGTTATGTTTGGTTGGAAGGTCCATCGAGTTCAACCATTTTATGCAGAAACCCAACTCAATATAAATGATGGAACAGGCACCTTGCATTTTAGAAAGTAGGGCGTTAGACCAAAACCTGGTTTCAGGTTCCGCGTGTTGGAATTCCACGATTCATCCTTATTCATTTAAACAGCTGGAGGGCCAATTGTAGACTATACCCAAGCTATGGGTAGCCCTAGTTATTACCCTATAGAATCTGCTCCCTCATCTATAATTTCAGCTATGTTGTGGGCGAATAAAAACAATACAAATTACGGCAATTTCACCAGCTCCCGAATACCGAGCAGAGGGCGAAGGTTCCAGTTTCCCGGGGTTAAGTAGAAAAAATCAAACGTCGCTTCACTAACCAAATCACTCGGTTTGGCCAATCAAGACCTCGTCCAGGGCTGCCTAATACACAGTCTACCATTGAGATATCTGCGGCAAATCTCCGTTATTAGTTCTTTGCTTCCACAATACAATGATTTGTATCAACCAATTCAGCTTGCAGTGCGTAAAATCCGTTTGCATGTGTTGCTCTAATATTACATTGTAATATATCAATTTAGTTCTTCCTCGCATGCTAAAATTTCAGAAGCTAGAAAATGTTGGCAGCTTATTAAAAATAAAATACAAACAGGTTTGGCAGTGGCTGTGTAAAAAACGCTTTCTAGTACAGTCTCCTGCTTATCGTATAAATGTCGTAACAAATGGTACAAATTCTCAAAGCACAAAGTGTAACTTTCAAGAGGCAAAATTCTAGAAATGGTGTAAGACAAAGAACCAATCACAGATAGCTTTCATCAATTCAGAAGCAGATAGAAAATGAAGGAACGTTCGATTGGTTCTGGATACTGCACCCCACATACGTTTCTATGCAGTAAGTCAATCTCTATGTGAAAATTAAACCATAAATGCAGTGCCCTGTGTGAGTATCAGCCAGATATGGAACAAACCAACATTTTTCACTTTGTTTTGGAAATCTGTTTATTAAACTGATTTATTAGAAAGACGGGATTTGGGTGTTTTATTGGGGATCCAAGAAACAGGGGTTAATATGCATCAAAGCAAAGCCAGTGCAGCCGAGCACCTTCCCCCATCCGTACCACAAAACAGAGGCGTTTTGATGGGGAGAGTATTTATTGCAATTGGAACAAATTATTTTTCTCTATTTTTACGTTCACATCCGGACAAAAGGGATAATTTGAAAAGACGCCGCTGTGAAGGAAAGTTTACGTAATGACTCAGCGGGTTGAAATGATCTCCTGACTTCTGTCTACATGGAACATGTTTTTATGTTTTTGTTAAAAATCTCTTAATTGGAAAGAAGGTTTTGTATTCCAAACGTACAATGGGGGGGCAATCGTACTCTACCATACATTCACTGTGCACCCGTATATCAGTTGCCCACAAGATCTCAGTTGAATGTTAATACGTTTCAGGTGATTAGCGCCAGGGGCGTGTCCTAACGGCACGTTTACATGAAACGGAAAGTGTTTAAAAGCTTAACAGTAACAGCGTTTAAACACAGGGGTACAGGTAACACAATACGTACCAGGAAAGTACCAATGTCCCTGCAAGAGACTATAACAAAATGAGCAACACCACAGAATTAGATTCGGAATTCACCACCAAAGTCCTGCCGCATTTGCATAAGCATGTAATCACGGTTTACGGATGAATAAAATATTTCGCCAAGTCGTATTCGCGCATTCGTAAAGGAGAGATCTGTGGATTTGGTTTTCTTTCATTTTATAGTCCATGACCCTCACAATCCAGTATGCCGCAGGACAATCCAGTATGCGCAGGGAGCTGGGAATTGTAGTTTGCAGGCCCTAGGGTTTTTAGACACCGGAAACAATATTAATGGGTGGCACACGTGAAGTGGGTGTGGCTTCATCGGGAAACATAGGCGTGGCTTGTGGAGGTGGGTGTGGGCGGTGACTAGAGATTGGTGGAATGGAGGCTGACGTAACCAATGTGGTGGACTTTGCTGAAATTCAGTATTGCAGACAAAAACTGCCGCCTTTTGATTGGTCATAGGGGTGCTACGCCCGGGTAGTTACATAGTTCAGTTTGCGTCAGGTGGGGCCAACCCTGATTAAAGGCTTAAGATTAATCAGCACACTAAAATATAATATTCATAAATCAACCTAAACACAAGTCGTCTCACCTTCTGTTCAGCACCGCTTTGTTATATAGGGAACTGCAAGTCCCAGCATTCTCGCTAAAAAGAATGAAAATTGACTACAAGAGCAGGAGACAATGGCACAATGCTATATATATTTTTAAAAAATAGGCGGCTTAACCTATGTAGCAAAGGCGATGTTAAGCTGGGCGCTAATCTTACCGCCTTTACTATGTGGTGTACGGGGCCGAGCGCCGCCAGGTAAGGCGTAAAATACATTAATACCTTATTTGTTTTAATAAACCGAGATGATGGGAGTTGTAAGTTCCCAACACCTGAATGACCTCAAGTTCTTTCCCACAGTTGACACAGTAAAAACCCCCCGTGAAAGGGTTAATACACAGGCCCTGGATGATGTGTAACGTCCTACGTCTCTCTACGTGGTGATGAGCCTGTGCTCGGACAGGCATATGTGCCTGTCCAAGGTTACTGAATCACAATAAAATTAGAAAATGGACTGTCTGTCATAGCAGGGATGTGGGGAGACTAATGGCCTCTTCCCTTTTAAATAAAATCCACGCGGTGGGAGGGAAATGGAAATGCTTAAAATCCGAAACAAAAGTTTCCCCCTTTTTTATTTTCCGTTGTGCGAGAGAGAAGAGAATTGAACGATAGATTGATAGATAATGATAGAAAGATGGGGAAGGAAAGCAATTTGATTATAGATACTTACCCAGCCCCTAAAGAAATCCATTTGCTTTCATTACCCCGATAATCATACCATCCCTGTAAGGCTACAAAAAAAACTTCACACGAGCGGCCTGACGTCGGCAGGTGCGGCCCATTGGGTCGCAGCTTAAAACACACACAGGGGGTTGTGTCATTTGAGCTACTGCAGTTTTCCCTTTAAACGGCATGTCCATCCGCATGGGGGGAGGGGACTTAGTCAGCTTACTCTGCCAGAATGGGGACAATAATAAACCCTTAATATCTGGTAGTATTACATCTAAAAATGTGATGATATCTCAGTTGGCACTGACAGGTAGGCCATTTATGTTTTTAGGGTTTTTTTGGACATGCCCTTAATATTAAGGTTACTAGTGTAACTATCCCTTTAACAATGGCGACCGTTTATAAATAAATAAATATATATATCCATATACATTACCACACAAAAAAATGCCAGTCCTCTTGCACCACACCTGAAAGTAATTTAGAATAAAGGTTGAGCGCATATCCTTGTATTTGTGTGTATATAGTATTATATATAGAATATATATATATATATAAACATAGAAAAGATAATCAATGCACATTCCTAGGCCCCCTACAATATCATATTATTGCAACCTGGCTATCTTATAACATAGAAAAGATAATCAATGCAACATTCCTAGCCCATACAATATCATATTATCTGCACACTGGCATACATTATAACAAGAAAAGATAATCAATGCACATCCTAGGCCCATACAATTATATTATCTGCACACTGGCATACTATTAAACATAGAAAAGATAATCAATCACATTCCTAGGCCCATACATATCATATTATCTGCACACTGGCAACTTTATAAACATAGAAAGATAATCAATCACATTCCTAGGCCCATACAATATCATATTATCTGCACACTGGCATACTTTATAAACATAGAAAAGTATTATTCAATGCAACATTCCTAGGCCCCATACAATATCATATTATCTGCACACTGGCATACATTTATAAACATAGAAAAGATAATCAATAACCATTCTGGGCCCCATACAAAAAATCATATTATCTGCACCTACATATTTAAAAAAACATAGAAAAGATAATCAATGCACATTCCTAGGCCCCATACATATATATTATACTGCACACTGGCATACTTATAAACATAGAAAAGATAACAATGCACATTCCTAGGCCCCATACAATATCATATTATCTGCACACTGGCATACTTATAAACATAGAAAAGATAATCAATGCACATTCAGGCCCCTACATATCATATTATCTGCACACTGCATACTTATAAACATAGAAAGATAATCAATGCACTCCTAGGCCCAACAATCATATTATCTGCACACTGGCCTACTAATACACATTCCTAGGCCCCATACAATATCATATTATCTGCACACTGACATACTTTATAAACATAGAAAAGATAATCAATGCACATTCCTATGCAGTCACCCTTGTGCTACCTTTATTATAAGGAAAATACTGAATGGGAATATCATGCTGTCCACCCATTGTACCTACACTAAGGAAAAAAAGACTGACTGGAATATCATGCCGTCCACCCATTGTACCTACTAAGGAATACTGACAGGAATATCATGCTCCACCCATTGTACCTACCTACACTAAGGAAATACTGATTGGAATATCATGCTTCCACCATTGTACCTACACTAAGGAATACTGATGTGGAATATCATGCGTCCACCATTGTACCTACACTAGGAATACTGACTGGTGAATATCATGTCGTCCACAGACCATTGTGAATCTACCACTATGGAATACTGACTGGGAATATATGGTGTCCACCACATTGTCCTACACTAAGGTACTGACGTGGGAATATACATGCGTCGTCCACCATTGTACTACACTCAAGGAATACTGATTGGGATAGCATGGTGTCCACCCATTGTAACTACACTAAGGAATACTGACTGGGAATATCATGCGTCCACCCATGTACCTACACTAAGGAATACTGACTGGGAATATCATGCAGTCCACCCATGATACCTAAACACTAAGGAATACTGAATGGGAATATCATGCCGTCCACCCATGTTACCACACTAAGGAATACTGACTGGGAATATCATGCCGTCCACCCATTGTACCTACACTAAGGAATACTGACTGGGAATATCACTGCCGTCCACCCATTGTACCTACACTATAGGAATAATGACTGGGAATATCATGCGCCACCCATTGTACCTACACTAAGGAATACTGACTGGGATACATGCGTCACCCATTGTACCTACACTAAGGAATACTGACTGGGAATATCATGCAGTCCACCCATTGTACCTACATAAGGAATATGACTGGGAATATCAGGCCGTCACCCATTGTACCTACATAGGAATATGACTGGGAATATTATCGTCCACCCATTGTACCTACACTAAGGAATACTGACTGGGAATATCATGCCGTCCACCATTGTACCTACACTAAGGAATACTGACTGGGAATATCATGCCGTCCACCCATTGTACCTACACTAAGGAATACTGACTGGGAATATCATGCCGTCCACCCATTGTACCTACACTAAGGAACTACGAATGGAATAATGACTGGGAATATCATGCTGCACCATTGTACCTACACTAAGGAATACGAATGGGAATATCATGGTTCCCATTGTACCTACACTAAGGAATACTGACTGGGAATATCATGGTGTCCACCCATTGTACCTACACTAAGGAATACTGACTGGGAATATCATGGTGTCCACCCATTGAACCTACACTAAGGAATACTGACTGGGAATATCATGGTGTCCACCCATTGTACCTACACTAAGGAATACTGACTGGGAATATCATGCCGTCCACCCATTGTACCTACACTAAGGAATACTGACTGGGAATATTATGCTGTTCACCCATTGTACCTACACTAAGGAATACTGACTGGGAATATCATGCTGTCCACCCATTGTACCTACACTAAGGAATACTGACTGGGAATATCATGGTGTCCACCCATTGTACCTACACTAAGGAATACTGACTGGGAATATCATGGTGTCCACCCATTGTACCTACACTAAGGAATACTGACTGGGAATATCATGGTGTCCACCCATTGTACCTACACTAAGGAATACTGACTGGGAATATCATGGTGTCCACCCATTGTACCTACACTAAGGAATACTGACTGGAATATCATGGGTCCACCATTGAACTACACTAAGGAATACTGACTGGGAATATCATGCAGTCCACCCATTGTACCTACACTAAGGAATACTGACTGGGAATATCATGCCGTCCACCCATTGTACCTACACTAAGCAATACTGATTAGGATATCATGCCAGCCACCCATTGGACCTACACATAAGGAATACTGACTGGGAATATCATGGTGTCCACCCATTGAACCTACACTAAGGAATACTGACTGGGAATATCATGGTGTCCACCTATTGTACCTACACTAAGGAATACTGACTGGGAATATCATGCGTCCACACCCATTGTACCTACACTAAAGCAATACTGATTGGGAATACATTCCGTCCCCCATTGTACCTACACTAAGGAATACTGATTAGGAATATCATGCCGTCCACCCATTGTACCTACACTAAGGAATACTGATTAGGAATATCATGCTTCCACCCATTGTACCTACACTAAGGAATACTGATTAGGAATATCATGCCGTCCACCCATTGTACCTACACTAAGGAATACTGATTAGGAATATCATGCCGTCCACCCATTGTACCTACACTAAGGAATACTGATTAGGAAATCATGGTGTCCACCATTGTACCTACATAAGGAATACTGATTAGGAATATCATGGTGTCCACCATTGTACCTACACTAAGGAATACTGACGGGAATATCATGCGTGTCCACCCATTGTACCTACACTAAGGAATACTGACGGGAATATCATGGGTCCACCCCATTGTACCTACATAAGGAATACTGACTTAGGAAATCATGGTGTCCACCCATTGTAACTACACTAAGGAATACTGACTGTGGAATATCATGGTGTCCACCATTGACCTACACTAAGGAATAGGACTGGAATATCATTGGGTCCACCCATTGTACCTACACTAAGGATAATGATTAGGGAATATCATTGGTGTCCACCCATTGAACCACAACTAAGAATACTGATTAGGAATATCATGGTGTCCACCCATTGTACCTACACTAAGGAATACTGATTAGGAATATCATGGTGTACACCCATTGTACCTACACTAAGGAATACTGACTGGGAATATCATGCAGTCCACCCATTGTACCTACACTAAGGAATATTGACTGGGAATATCATGCAGTCCACTCATTGTACCTACACTAAGGAATACTGACTGGGAATATCATGCAGTCCACCCATTGTACCTACACTAAGGAATACTGACTGGGAATATCAT
>CM033469.1:410846494-410909087 GCA_019447015.1 Hymenochirus boettgeri | reverse complement strand
CCGTCATGCTATCCACTCATTGTACCTACACTAAGGAATACTGACTGGGAATATCATGCCAGTCCCCCATTGTACCTATCTAAGGAAATGACTGACGGGAATATCATGCAGTGCACCCATTGTACCTACACTAAGGAATACTGACTGGGAATATCATGCCGTCCACCCATTGTACTATACTAAGGAATACTGACAGGGAATCATCATGCAGCCACCCATGCTAACTAACTAAGAAATATGATTGGAATATCATTTTCCACCCCTTGTACCTATCACTAAGGAATACTGAAGGGAATATCATGCCGTCCACCATTGTACCTACACTAAGGAATACTGATTGGAAATCATGCCGTACCCATTGTACCTACACTAAGGAATACTGACTGGAATATCATGCTATCCACCATTGTACCTACCTAAGGAATACTGACTGGAATTCATGCAGTCACTCCATTGTACCTTACACTAAGGAATACTGATGGGAAATCATGCAGTCACCTCATTGTACCTACACTAAGGAATACTGACTGGGAATACATTGCCGTCCACCCATTGTACCTACCTAAGGAATACTGACTGGAATACATGCAGCCACCCATTGTACCTACACTCAAGGAATACTGACTGGAATACCATGCAGTCCACCCATTGTACTACACTAAGGAATACTGACTGTGGAATGATCATGAGTCCACCCATGTACCTACACTAAGGAATACTGACCTTGGAATATCATGCCGTCACACTTGACCACCACTAAGGAATACTGACTGGAATATCATGCCTCCACACCTTGTACCTACACTAAGCAATACTGAGGAATACATGCGTCCACCATTGTACCTACACTAGGAATACTGATATATCATGCCTTCCACCCATTGTACCTACACTAAGATACTGACTGGAATATCATGCAGTCCACCCATTGTTACCTATACTAAGGAATATGATTAGTGAATTATCATGCAGTCCACCATTGTACCTACACTAAGGAATGACTGGGAATATTCATGCTCTCCACCATTGTACCTACACTAAGGAATACTGACTGTGAATACATGCACGTCCACCCATTGTACCTACATAAGTGATACTGATGGGAATATCATGCCTCCACCCATGGTACACATATAAGGAATACTGCAGGGAATATCATGCCGTCCCACCCCATTGTACCTACCACTAAGGATACTGACTGGGAATACATGCCGTACACCCATTGTACCTACACTAAGGAATACTGTAGGGAATACAATGCCGTCCACCCATTGTACCTACACTAAGGATACATGACTGGGAAATACATGCCGTCCACCCATTGTACCTACACTAAGGAATTGGATTAGGAATATCATGCTCCACCCATGTACCTACACTAAGGAATACGATGGAATATCTGCGTTCCACCCATTGTACCTACACTAAGGAATACTATTGGAAATATTCATGCCGCCACCCATTGTACCTACACTAAGCATACTGATGGAATATCTCCGTTCACCCATTGTACCTACACTAAGGAACTGACTGGGAATATATGCTATCACTCATGTACCTACACTAAGGAATACGATGGAATATCATGCGTCCACCCATTACCTATACTAAGGAATATTGACGGGAATATCATGCAGTCCACCCATGGTAACCTCTACACTAGGGAATTACTGACTAGGAAGATATCATGCGTCCACCCATTGTGACCTACACTAAGGAAATACTGACTGGGAATACATGCCGTCCACCCATTGTACCTACACTAAGGAATACTGATGGGAATATCATGCCGTTCACACCATTGTACCTACACTAAGGAATACTGACGGGATACATGCAGTCACCCAGTACCTACACTAAGGAATTGACTGGAATATCATGCCGTCCACCCATGTACCTACACTAAGGGATACTGACTGGGAATACCATGCCGTCACCCATGTACCTACACTAAGGAATAGACTGGAATATCATGCCAGCACCCATGTTACCTACACTAAGGAATACTGATTAGGAATATCATGCTTCCACCCATTGTACTACACTAGGAATACTGATGGAATATCATGCCGTCCACCTATTGTATACATACCTAGGAATACTGACGGGAAATACATGCCGTCCACCCCTTGTACCCTACACTAAAATACTGACTGGGAATACCATGCCGTACACCACTTGTACCTACACTAAGGATACTGATGGGAATGCATTGCCACCCATTGTACCTACATAAGGAATATGACTGGGAATACATGCGTCCACCCATTGTAACCTACATAAGGAATACTGATTAGGATATCATTGCCGTCCACCCTTGTACCTACACTAAGGAATACTGATTGGAATATCATGCCGTCCACCCATTGTACCTACACTAAGAATACTGACTGTGGAATATCATGCACGTCACTCATTGTACCTACACTAAGGAATACTGACGAGGAATATCATGCAGTCCACCCATGTACCTACTAAGGAATACTGACTGGGAATATCATGCCGTCACCCATTGTACCTACACTAAGGAATACTGACTGGGAATACATGCCGTCCACCCCATTGTACCTACACTAAGGAATACTGACTGGATAACCATGCCATCCACCCATTGTACCTACACTAAGGAATAATGATTGGAATATCATGCCGTCCACCCATTGTACCTACACTAAGGAATATGATGGGAATCATGCCGTCCACCCATTGTACCTACACTAAGGAATACTATAGGGAATATCATGCTCCACCCTTGTACCTACACTAACGGAATACTGGACTTGGATACACATGCGTCCACCATTTGTACCTTACACTAGGAAACTGACTGGGATACTCATGCCATGTTCCACCCATTGTACCTACACTAAGGATACATGATGTAGGAAATATCATGCGTTCACCATGTACCTACAAGGAATACTGATAGGGAATATCATGCGTCAACCCATTGTACCTAAACTAGCAATACTGACTAGGATATATGCCATCCACCCATTGTACTACACTAAGGATACTGACTGGGAATCATGCTGTCCCCCCATTGTACCTACACTAAGGAAACTGATAGGAATTCATGGTCCACCCATTGTACCTACACTAAGGAATACTGACTGGGAATACCGCCGTTCACCCATTGTACCTACACTAAGGAATACTGACTGGGAATACATGCCGTCACCCATTGTACCTTCACTAAGGAATACTGAATGGGAATATCTGCTCTCACCCTTGTACTATACTAATACTGACTGGGAATATCATGCCGTCCACCCATTGTACCTACCTAAGGAATACTGATAGCAATATCATGCAGTCCACCCATTGTACCTACACTAAGGAATACTGATAGGAATATCATGCTGTCCACCCATTGTACCTACACTAAGGAATACTGTTAGAATATCATGCAGTCCACCCATTGTACCTACACTAAGGAATACTGACTGGGAATATCATGCCATCCACCCATTGTACCTTCACTAAGGAATACTGATTGGGAATATGATGCTGTCCACCCATTGTACCTATACTAAGGAATACTGACAGGAATATATCAATCCCACTCATTGTACCTACACTAAGGAATACTGACTGTGAACATCATGCTACCACTCATTGTACCTACACTAAGGAATACTGACTGTGAATTATGCAGTCCACCCATTGTACCTACACTAAGGAATACTGACTGGGAATATCATGGCTATACACTCATTGTACCTACACTAAGGAATACGACTGGAATACATGCAGTTTCCACCCATTGTACCTATACTAAGAATACTGACTGGGAATATCATGCAGTCCACCCATTGTACCTACACTAAGGAATATGACTGGGAATATCATGCCGTCCACCCATTGTACCTATACTAAGGAATACTGACAGGGAATATCATGCCATCCAACCATTGTACCCCACACTAAGGAATACTGACTGGGAATATCATGCAGTCCACCCATTGTACCTACATTAAGGATACTGACTGGGAATATCATGCTGTCCACCCATTGTAGATACATAAGGAATACTGAATGGGAATATCATGCCGTCCACCCATTGTACCTACACTAAGGAATACTGACTGGGAAATTCATGCCGTCCAACCATTGTACCTACTAAGAATACTGATTAGGAATATCATGCTGTCCACCCATTGTACCTACACTAAGGAATACTGATTAGAAATACATGCAGTCCACCATTGTACCTACACTAAAGAATACTGACTGGGAATATCATGCAATCCACCCATTGTACCTACACTAAGGAATACTTGATTGGGAATATGATGTGTCCACCCATTGTAACCTATACTAAGGAATACTGACAGGGAATATCATGCAATCCACTCATTGTACCTAACTAAGGAATACTGACTTGAACATCATGCTATCCACTCATTGTACCTACAAAAGGAATACTGAATGTGAACATTATGCCGTCCACCCATTGTACCTACAATAAGGAATACTGACTTGGATATCATGCTATCCACTCATTGTACCTTACACTAAGAATACTGATGGAATATCATGCAGTCACCCCATTGTAACCTATACTAAGGAATACTGACTGGGAATATCATGCAGTCCACCCATTGTACCTACACTAAGGAATACTGACTGGGAATATCATGCCGTCCACCCATTGTACCTATACTAAGGAATACTGACAGGGAATATCATGCATTCCCACCATTGTACCTACACTAAGAACTGGGAATAATAGCTTCCACCCATTGTACCTACACTAAGGAATACTGATTAGGAATATCATGCCGTCCACCCATTGTACCTACACTAAGGAATACTGATTAGAATATCATGCCGTCCACCCATGTACCTACATAAGGAATACTGACTGGGAAATATCATGCATCCACTCATTGTACCTACACTAAGGAATACTGACTGGAATATCATGCAGTCCACCATTGTACTATACTAAGGAATATGACTGGGAATATCATGCAGTCACCCATTGTACCTACACTAAGGAATAATGACTGGGAATATCATGCCGTTTGTCCACATTGTACCTACACTAAGAATACTGACTGGGAATACCATGCCGTCCACCCATTGTACCTACACTAAGGAATACTGACTGGGAATATCATGCCGTCCACCTATTGTACCTACACTAAGGAATACTGACAGGGAATATCATGCCGTCCACCCATTGTACCTACACTAAGGAATACTGACTGGGAATACCATGCCGTCCACCCACTGTACCTACACTAAGGGATACTGACTGGGAATACCATGCCGTCCACCCATTGTACCTACACTAGGAATACTGACTGGGAATACATGCCATCCACCCATTGTACCTACACTAAGGAATACTGATTAGGATATCATGCTTCACCCATTGTACCTACACTAAGGAATACTGATTAGGAATATCATGCCGTCCACCCATTACTCACTAAGCAATATCTGTAGGAATATCATGCCGTCCACCCATTGTACCTACACTAAGGAATACTGACTAGAATATCATGCCGTCACCCATTGTACCTACATAAGGAATACTGACTGGGAATATCATGCCGTCCCCCATTGTACCTACACTAAGGAATACTGACTGGGAATACCATGCCGTCCACCCATTGTACCTACACTAGGAATACTGACTGGGAATACCATGCCATCCACCCATTGTACCTACACTAAGGAATACTGACTGGGAATATCATGCCGTCCACCCATTGTACCTACACTAAGGAATACTGAATGGGAATACCATGCCGTCCACCCATTGTACCTACAATAAGGAATACTTATTAGGAATATCATGCTTCCACCATTGTACCTACACTAAGGAATACTGATTAGGAATATCTGCAGTCCACCCATTGTACCTACACTAAGGAATATGACTGGGAATATCATGCTGTCCACCCATTGTACCTACACTAAGGAATACTGATTAGGAAATCATGCTTCTATCCATTGTACCTACAATAAGGAATACTGATTAGGAATATATGCCGTCCACCCATTGTACCTACACTAAGCAATACTGATTAGGAATATCATTGCCATCCCCACCCATTGTACCTACACTAAGGAATACTGACTGGGAATATCATGCTGTCCAACCATTGTACCTACACTAAGGAACACTGATTAGGAATATCATGCGTCCACCCATTGTACCTACACTAAGGAATACTGACTGGGAATACCATGCGTCCCACCCCATTGTACCTACACTAAGGAAATACTGACGGGAATACCATGCCGTCCACCCATTTTACCTTCACTAAGGAATACTGACTGGGAATATCATGCTGTCCACCTTTGTACCTATACTAATACTGACTGGGAATATCATGCCGTCCACCCATTTACCTACCTAAGGAATACTGATTAGCAATATCATGCGTCCACCATTGTACCTACACTAAGGAAAACTGATTAGGAATATCATGCTGTCCACCCATTGTACCTACACTAAGGAATACTGATTAGAAATATCATGCAGTCCACCCATTGTACCTACACTAAGGAATACTGACTGGGAATATCATTGCAATCCACCCATTGTACCTTCACTAAGGAATACTGATTGGGAATATGATGTGTCCACCCATTGTACCTTAACTAAGGAATACTGACAGGGAATATTATGCAATCCACTCATTGTACCTACACTAAGGAATACTGACTGGAACATCATGCTTCCACTCATTGTACCTACAATAAGGAATAATGACTGTGAACATTATGCGTCCACCCATTGTACCTACACTTAGGAATACTGACTGGGAATATCATGCTATCCACTCATTGTACCTACACTAAGGAATACTGACTGGGAATATCATGCAGTCCACCCATTGTACCTATACAAGGATAATCATGACTGGGAATATCATGCCAGTCCACCCAGTGTACCTACACTAGGAATATTGACTGGGAATATCATGCTGGTCCACACCATTGTACCTATACTAAGGAATATGACGGGAATATCATGCCATCCACCCATTGTACCCACACTAGGGAATACTGACTGGGAATATCATGCAGTCCACCCATTGTACCTACATTAAGGAATACTGACTGGGAATATCATGCTGTTCACCCATTGTAGATACAGTAAGGAATATGAATGGGAATATCATGCCGTCCACCCATTGTACCTACACTAAGGAATACTGACTGGGAATATCATGCCGTCCACCCATTGTACCTACACAAAGGATACTGATTAGGAATATCATGCTGTCCACCCATTGTATACCTACACTAAGGAATACTGATTGAAATATCATGCAGTCCACCCATTGTACCTACACTAAAGGAATACTGACTGGGAATATCATGCAATCCACCCATTGTACCTACATAAGGAATACTGATTGGGAGTATGATGCGGTCCACCCATTGTACCTATACTAAGGAATACTGACGGGAATATCATGCATCCACTCATTGTACCTACACTAAGGAATACTGATGTGAACATCATGTATCCACTCATTGTACCTACACAAAGGATACTGACTGTGAACATTATGCCGGCCACCCATTGTACCTACAATAAGGAATATGACTTGGAATATCATGCTATCCACTATTGTAACTACACTAAGGAATACTGACTGGGAATATCATGCAGTCCACCCATTGTACCTATACTAAGGAATACTGACTGGGAATATCATGCAGTCCACCCATTGTACCTACACTAAGGAATACTGACTGGGAATATCATGCCGTCCACCCATTGTACCTATAATAAGGAATACTGACAGGGAATATCATGCCATCCACCCATTGTACCTACACTAAGAAATACTGATTAGGAATATCATGCTCCACCAATGTACCTACACTAAGGAATACTGATTAGGAATATCATGCCGTCCACCCATTGTACCTACACTAAGAATACTGATTAGGAAATCATGCCGTCCACCCATTGTACCTACACTAAGGAATACTGAATGGGAATATCATGCTATCCACTCATTGTACCTACACTAAGGAATACTGACTGGGAATATCATGCAGTCCACCCATTGTACCTATACTAAGGAATACTGACATGGGAATATCATGCAGTCCACCCATTGTACCTACACTAAGGAATACTGACTGGGAATATCATGCCGTCCACCATTGTACCTATACTAAGGAATACTGACAGGGAATATCATGCCATCCACCCATTGTACCTACACTAAGAAATACTGATTAGGAATATCATGCTTCCACCCATTGTACCTACACTAAGGATATGATTAGGAATATCATGCCGTCCACCCATTGTACCTACACTAAGCAATACTGACTTAGGAATATCATGGTGTCCACCCATTGACTACATAAGGAATACTGACTGGGAATATCATGGTGTCCACCCATTGTACCTACACTAAGAATACTGACTGGGAATATCATGCTGTCCACCCATTGTACCTACACTAAGGAATACTGACTGGGAATATCATGGTGCCACCCATTGTACTACACTAAGGAATACTGACTGGGAATATCATGCCCCACCCATTGTACCTACACTAAGGAATACTGACTGGGGAATATCATGCAGTCCACCATTGTACCTACACTAAGGAATACTGACTGGGAATATCATGCCGTCACCATTGTACCTACACTAAGAATACTGACTGGGAAATCATGCGTCCACCCATTGTACCTACACTAGGAATACTGACTGGGAATATCATGCCGTTCCACCCATTGTACCTACATAAGGAATAGATGGAATATCATGCGTCCACCATGTACCTACACTAAGGAAACGACTGGAATACATGGCGTCCACCCATTGTACCTACACTAAGGAATACTGACAGGGAAATCATGCAGTCACCCATTGTACTACATAAGGAATACTGACTGGGAATATCATGCCGTTCACCCATTGTACCTACACTAAGGAATACTGACTGGGAATATTATGCAGTCCACCCATTGTACTACACTAAGGAATACTGACGGGAATATATGCCGTCCACCATTGTACCTACACTAAGGAATACTGACTGGGAATATCATGCCGTCCACCCATTGTACCTACACTAAGGAATACTGACTGGGAATATCATGCCGTCACCATTGTACCTACACTAAGGAATACTGACTGGGAATACATGCTGTTCACCCATTGTACCTACACTAAGGAATATGACTGGGAATATCATGCTGTTCACCCATTGTACCTACACTAAGGAATACTGACTGGGAATATCATGGTGTCCACCCATTGTACCTAACTAAGGAATACTGACTGGGAATATCATGGGTCCACCCATTGTAACTACACTAAGGAATACTGACTGGGAATATCATGGTGTCCACCATTGTACCTACACTAAGGAATACTGACTGGGAATATATGCCGTTCCACCATTGACTACACTAAGGAATACTGACTGGGAATATCATGCTGTCACCCATTGTACCTACACTAAGGAATACTGACTGGGAATATCAGCTGTTCAACAGTACCTACATAAGGAATACTGACTGGGAATATCATGGTGTCCACCATTGTACCTACACTAAGGAATACTGACTGGGAATATATGGGTCCACCCATTGAACCTACACTAAGGAATACTGACTGGAATATCATGGTGTCCACCCATTGTACTACACTAAGGAATACTGACTGGGAATTCATGGGTCCACCCATTGTACCTACACTAAGGAATACTGTGGGAATATCATGGTGTCCACCATTGAACCTACACTAAGGATACTGACTGGGAATATCATGGTGTCCACCCTTGTACCTACACTAAGGAATACTGACTGGGAATATCATGCCGTCCACCCATTGTACCTACACTAAGCAATACTGATTAGGAATATCATGCCGTCCACCCATTGTACCTACACTAAGGATACTGACTGGGAATATCATGGTGTCCACCCATTGAACCTACACTAAGGAATACTGACTGGGAATATCATGGTGTCCACCTATTGTACCTACACTAAGGAATACTGACTGGGAATATCATGCCGTCCACCCATTGTACCTACACTAAGCAATACTGATTGGGAATATCATGCCGTCCACCCATTGTACCTACACTAAGGAATACTGACTGGGATATCATGCCGTCCACCCTTGTACTACACTAAGGAATACTGATTGGAATATCATGCCGTCCACCCATTGTACCTACACTAAGGAATAGATTAGGAATATCATGGTGTCCACCCATTGTACCTACACTAAGGAATACTGATTAGGAATATCATGGGTCACCCATGAACCTACACTAAGGAATACTGATTAGGAATATCATGGTGTCCACCCATTGTACCTACACTAAGGAATACTGATTAGGAATATCATGGTGTCCACCCATTGTACCTACACTAAGGAATTGACTGGGAATTCATGCGTCCACCCATTGTACCTACACTAAGGAATACTGACTGGGAAATCATGTGTCCACCCATTGTACCTACACTAAGGGAATACTGATTAGGAATATCATGGTGTCCACCCATTGTACCTACACTAAGGAATACTGATTAGGAATATCATGGTGTCCACCCATTGTACTACACTAAGGATACTGACTGGGAATATCATGGTGTCCACCCATTGTACCTACACTAAGGAATATGATAGGAATATCATGGTGTCCACCCATTGAACCTACACTAAGGAATACTGATAGGAATATCAATGGTGTCCACCCATTGTACCTACACTAAGGAATACTGATTAGGAAATATCATTGGTGTACACCCATGTACCTACACTAAGGAATACGGGGACGGGAAATCATGCAGCCACCATTGTACCTATCATAAGGGAATATAATACTGACTGGGAATATCCTGGTCCACCCTTGTACCTACACTAAGGAATATGACTGGGAATATCATGCAGTCCCACTCATTGTACCTACACTAAGGATACTGACTGGATATCAATGCTAGTCCAACACCATGGTACCATACACTAAGGAATACTGACTGGGAATATCATGGTGTCCACCCATTGTACCTACACTAAGGAATACAAATACCCAAGAGACTGCAACATTTACATATACCTATCTATTTACAATATCCATATCTGTATGGTGGGTTAAAACAGATTCCAAATGGACGTGGAACATGATTCCGCACGATGACAACTGGAACAGAACGTATATTGCAGTAGATAGGGAGGTCAGGGCACTTGTAGCCTCCGTTGGGCCATCACCTCTCTGCTGCTCTGTCTTTCATGTTAATTGACCTACGCCGTGTGGAATAAGGTATGTTTCTAACTTCACATTCCGGCGAGCACTTCATTAAAATCACCACGGAAAGTGTCAGGAAAATAAAATAAAATAAAAAAAAAAGAGGAAGGAGCCTCTCCTTGTTAGAATCCTCAGCGGGGAGTTGAAAGGGATGAATCGCCATGGCAACTGGAGGTACTGGCTAAATGTGTACTGACCCTTCCACAAAAAAAAAAAGAAAGAAAAGGGGCCATTGTCTGGCTATCTGCTCAGATCACTACAAACTTCTGGGTAGTTACAAGCGAGAAACCGCCAATCACAACGCACACCGAGCGCTCGGGTTCTGCTAAGATTCTATTTTAGGTTTTTTTTTCTCCCTGAAGATTTACAAAAAAAAAAAAAAAAGATGAAGCATCCCGGAGAAGTTTTAGAGGATTTCAGATCGGTTTGTTAACCTCCTCCCTGCCAAGAGTCTTTCAAACCCTGGTCGGAAGGTTTATACAAAGCAAATCAGAAATCCTCAACATTGAGAGGCTTACAGACTTCGTTCCACCATCAAAGTTCTGTAACATGCACAATAAGGCACGTGCATTATTATCCGTGTGAACTGAGTTCCTCAGATACCGTACCTGCATTATCATGGGTTG
This sequence comes from Hymenochirus boettgeri, assembly GCA_019447015.1. NCBI lineage: Eukaryota > Metazoa > Chordata > Amphibia > Anura > Pipidae > Hymenochirus > Hymenochirus boettgeri. Next base: position 410,897,200 of record CM033469.1, on the reverse strand, counting down.
TCTGGGTTTTTGCACGTTTTTCTTTGCAAAAATCACAGGCTTGTAATTGTGAAAAAAAAAAAAAAAATCGCACAGAAACTTTTATAATAATGCGGTTTTCTCCACAGTCCCATTGACTTCTATTGGTGTCTGCATATCACCGCACTATGCAACACAATGTCAATGATTACTACAGTGTGGCTGAAAAGTTTTAACGAGGAACAGCGAAAGGGATGGAAGGAGAGTCTGTTAGCCTGAAGCTTTTCTTAGAGGCATCTGCTCTGATTGGCTATGCTCAGTGCATCCTCACCAATCAGCAATGTTCCCTCTAACCTCAAATTAGCTGTGTGCGCAGAAATATATTTTCATGCAAAAGTAAATTTTGTGCGCTCCATACCGCAGCCCTTACATTGTACGAGCGCACGGCTTAGAGGGAACGCACAGGATGTTAAACAGGAAGGAAATGACATTGTAGAAGATAGATACATTGTTGCCAGATTAGAAGTTAAATAAACCTTTTCTCACTGGGATTATGGGCAGAAGGTTAGGTAAGTTTCCATTGAAATGCTTTTAGTGGTGGTGTATGTTTAGAGAACTCATTTGACAAAAATACTCACCAATAGTTCAGGTCGTAGGAGTATTATTATACTTTATGGTAGTAAAACGATCACATCTCTACAGGGGCGTAACTAGAGGGGGGCAGGGGGAGTAACCACAGGGGGGGCCCATCTTCTTATTTTGAGAGATATAACCTCCTCCCTGAAAACAACTGTGAATGAAGCATGGATAGGGGCCCTATCATTGTGTTGCTGGGGGGCCCAGAGATTCCCAATTACGTCACTGCATGTATATCCTGTTACCCCTGCCCCATCATGTTAAGAAAAGGTTCGGCCCCCAGGTGGGTGGATATGCCCTTTAATACATATTCAAATTGTATCACTACCCAAAGCTTTCCTATTGGTTTACCTTGTTCCACTGTCTTACCTTCCCCCTATGGTACCGTGATACAGGCATCACTACTAAAGTAGAGGTTAAAGTTCCATCGATATATAACCTTTCCCTTTAAAATGAATTGCACACACCAGTGGCATCTGTACAACATGTCAAGATCCTCAAAGGGAGCGTCATTAACCACTTCATTTCCTTCCTTCCCAAGGCAAAGAACTAGCCCTATGCACCTGCTATAATCAGAGAGCACTGAGCATTGGATTCTATTTGTAAGCAGGGAGCCTGCGGTGTGTACAAAATGTCATTTATTTATATCTAAATGGATTCTGTTATTCTCTGTCCACCCTGTATAGTTTACATTCCAGCCTTTCCTTAATGGAAATTGTAGCTAAAATAAAATGGGATTGTCTACCTGGTGCAATAGAAACAGAACTTATTATGTATAAAACAGAGTGACCCATATCCCAGCATTCCACCTTATACCTGACCCTCTATCTGTAATGATAGAATGTGTATTATCTATAGTCTACAGAATGTATATTATCTATAATCTACAGAATGTATATTGTCTATAGTCTACAGAATGTATATTATCTATAGTCTACAGAATGTGTATCATCTATAGTCTACAGAATGTATATTATCTATAATCTACAGAATGTATATTGTGTATAGTCTACAGAATGTATATTATCTATAGTCTACAGAATGTATATAGTCTATAGTCTACAGAATGTATATTATCTATAGTCTACAGAATGTATATTATCTATAGTCTACAGAATGTATATTGTCTATAGTCTACAGAATGTATATTGTCTATAGTCTACAGAATGTATATTGTGTATAGTCTACAGAATGTATATAGTCTATAGTCTACAGAATGTATATTATCTATAGTCTACAGAATGTGTATTATCTATAGTCTACAGAATGTGTATTATCTATAGTCTACAGAATGTGTATTATCTATAATCTACAGAATGTATATTGTCTATAGTCTACAGAATGTATATAGTCTATAGTCTACAGAATGTATATTATCTATAGCCTACAGAATGTATATTATCTATAATCTACAGAATGTATATTATCTATATCTTCGATGTATATAGTCTATAGTCTACAGAATGTATGATACTATAGTCTACAGAATGTATATTATCTATAATCTACAGAATGTATATTATCTATAATCTACAGAATGTATATAGTCTATAGTCTACAGAATGTATATTATCTATAGTCTACAGAATGTATATTATCTATAGTCTACAGAATGTATATTATATTATCTACAGTCTACAAAATGTATATTATCTATAGTCTACAGAATGTATATTATCTATAGTCTACAGAATGTATATTATCTACAGTCTACAGAATGTATATTATCTATAGTCTACAGAATGTATATTATATTATCTACCAGTCAACAAAATGTATATTATCTATAGTCTACATAATGTATATTGTCTATAGTCTACAGAATGTATATTATCTATAGTCTACAGAATGTATATTATCTATAGTCTACAGAATGTATATTATCAATAGTCTACAGAATGATTATTGTCTATAGTCTTCAGAATGTACATTATCTATAGTCTACAGAATGTACATTATCTATAGTCTAAAGAATGTACATTATCTACAGTCTACAGAATTTATTATATTATCTACAGTCTATAGAATGTATATTATATTATCTACAGTCTACAAAATGTATATTATCTATAGTCTACAGAATGTAATTATCTCAGTCTACCAATGTATATTAAATTATCTACAGTCTACAAAATGTATATTTTCTATAGTCTACAGAATGTATATTATCTATACGCTACAGAATGTATATTATCTATAGTCTACAGGATGTATATTATCTATAGTCTACAGAATGTATATTATCTACAGTCTACCAAATGTATATTAAATTATCTACAGTCTACAAAATGTATATTTTCTATAGTCTACAGAATGTATATTATTATTAGTCTACAGAGATTATTATGTCTACGAATGATATTATATTATCTACAGTCTACACAAATGTATATATTCTATAGTCTACAGAATGTATATGTGATAGTCTACAGAATGTATATTATCTACAGTCTACAGAATGTATATTATCTATAGTCTACAGAATGTATATTATATTATCTACAGTCAACAAAATGTATATTATCTATAGTCTACATAATGTATATGGTCTATAGTCTACAGAATGTATATTATCTATAGTCTACAGAATGTATATTATCTATAGTCTTACGAAGAATGAATTTCGATATATTATAGTCTACAGAATGTACATTATCTATAGTCTACAGAATGTACATTATCTATAGTCTACAGAATGTACATTATCTACAGTCTACAGAATTTATATTATATTATCTACAGTCTATAGAATGTATATTATATTATCTACAGTCTACAAAATGTATATTATCTATAGTCTACAGAATGTATATTATCTACAGTCTACCAAATGTATATTAAATTATCTACAGTCTACAAATGTATATTTTCTATAGTCTACAGAATGTTATATTATCTATACGCTTACGAATGTATATTATCTTGTTACAGGATGATATATCTATACGCTACAGAATGTATATTATCTATAGACTACAGAAGTGATGTTATCTTTCTCTACAGAATGTATATATCTATAGTCTACAGAATGTATATTATCTAAGTCTACAAGAATTTATATTATCTATACTCTACAGAATGTATATATCTTATAGTCTACAGAATGTACATTATTATAGTCTACAGAATGCATATTGTCTATACTTTACAGAATGTATATTGTCTATACTCTACAGAATGCATATTCTCTATACTCTACAGAATGTATATTATCTACACTCTACAGAATGTATATTATTGATCATGACATCATGTATTTATTATTACTTTACAAAATATAATATGTATATATCTATAATCACAGAATCAGGTAACAATAAGGTAAAATAAACTAAATGTGCTTGTGAAGGTTCTCATTCATCCAGGTCATGGTATATCTGTTGTATTCAATTAGATCAACTGGACTTGAAATGTAGTTCTTGAAGACGTTTCGCTAGTCATCGACTGGCTTTCTCAATTCAGAATGACTGTACAAGAAATCTGTGGCAATTATACCCTGAAAAATCCCAATTAGCATATCACAGCCAGGTGTTTAAGGGTTGTGATTAGATAGTGGCTAGAGGTGTTATAGGAACGCCAGAGTAAGGTGTTAAAACAGCATTGCTAACAAAATTTCAAAAAAACATCGTATCATGTCTGCTTTAACCGAACAACACACTGAGGCAGCAATTGGTACATCCAAAAGACCCAATACCGAAACACAAGAAAAGCGAACATCATATACGCAGTGCAGTGAAGAATGCTCTGATTTATATTGGGGGGAGACCAAACAGCAACTGCATCAACGTATGGCCCAGCACAGAAGAGCCAATCCTCGGGTCAGGACTCAGCCGTGTGTACCTGCATCTTAAGGATAAAGGAGATACGTTTGAAGATTGTAATGGTAAATATTGGCGAAGGAAGTGACTGGTTCAAGAGAGGTGTTAAGGAGGCCATTATGTGAAAATAAAAGAAACCAACCTAAATAGAGGTGGGGGGGTTCGACACCAAACTGTCTGCCATGTACAATGCTGTTTTAACACCTTACTCTGGGCGTTCCTTATAAACATCTTAGTCACTATCCAATCACACCCTTAACACCTGGCTGTGATATGCTAATTGGGATTTTCCAGGTACATAAGTGCACAGATTCTGTACAAGTCATTCTGAATTGAGAAGCCAGTCGGATGACTAGCGAAACGTCTTCAAGAACACATTTCAAGTCAGTTGATTAATTGAATACAACAGAATAAACTAAATGTGGTTCCAACAATCATTATATTGGATGTCATAGAGTTGGAAGTGGAATCTGTTACTAGTTGTGGCCAGTAGTGTCTCTCTAGAGTATTTATAACAATTGGTCCACCTTTAGCCAATAACATCTAATGGGGTTTATAAATCCAATAGTACTGTTTATAGAGTTTTTTAGTCAGCCAATCAGAGTGATATTAGGGCAAATGTTACCGCTACTCACTGGCATTCTACAAGCAGCTTTAAAGTCACAGCAACCCTTGGTACATCGCCGTAATGGGTTACTGGAAGAATTGGTATAGCATCTGTGGTGATGTTTGCACAGCTAATACTTATGTAGTTTAAAGGACAGAAAGAAACAAGCATCTAAACCGGAATTGTTTCCACCGCTGAAAAGTGTCGCTGAATCGCATCCATTGCAAATTAAATAAATCTCATTAGGCAATGAAACGAAACCATTCTCTTATAATAAATGCGCCATGCGCATTCAATTAAATTCCACTTTGCATAATAGATTGACCATAAATTATAAAGACAAGCCGTAAGTGGCAGTGACCTTTTTGTAAGGTTCTCATGCACATCGCTGTTAATACCATATAAAAATGCAACTTGCAAGGCGTCTAAGGAGAACTAAAGCTGAAAATCTTCAAGGCAGGAGATGGTCTAAAACTGATTTTTCTTTCGAATACAAAGCGTGTTCTTGCGGATAATGCACCCCATAATACTTTCTCTGCTGCAAGGCGTGCCGTCATGTCACACAGATGCCAGCTTTGTCTGTGTATGGTAATGTCACAGCAATGATGAATGGGCATTTAGGCGCCTCTCTGAGCTGTTCGAGCTTACAGAGGAGGCGTGGACGGGGAGAAAAAGCATGGCAAGAGAAAGTATAGTGTGTTCATGGACTGACCCAGGGAATGTATGTATGTAGTTTGTATGTATTTATTTCGTATCTATGGCAAGCTCTGGGTTGGGAAGGTGGGGAAGTTAGATTTTTTATTTGGGGATGGACATGCCCCTTTAAGGTAGGAATTGTAAATATAAATGAACTTGTTCAAGGGGTCCATTAGATTATGTATTGTAGCAGTGTTTGTAAGAAACCATCAAGCCATTTAGGATATTGGGACAGGCCCAAGAGACAGCAGTTGGTAGGGGTGTTTTGTTAATATAATAAATGTATGGGTAGACATTAATAGGGATAGACTTCTATTGATTATCTTCCAGGGAGGGGGGGGGGGGGAAACATCTCGGAAGATTTTTATATTATGGGAATGATATGAAAGAAAGAAAATAACACAGATGATATATTTAAAAATGGATTTAATAAGGGAAGATCTATCTGGGAGGATGCCAAGTATCCTTGATAATATTAAATGAGTCTTTATAACACACAACCATTATTAATGGGACCCTGTCAGATTATTATAATTTATTCAGATGTCAGGTTTAGGTGTACTGGAGAGCAGATGTGGTTTATGGTACGGACGCCAACAAACGCATTATAAGACGCCAGCATATATATCGACAATATCATGAGGGTACCGTCCTGTTTTGTCTCAGTAATATGACACGATTTACTTTATTGGCCTGTTTAAAAAACAACTTCTAAACAATCCTTAAAGGAGAACTAAAATGTAAAAAACCCACGATTCTAAAATGTCATTACTACATTTTAGTAGAAAAGTGTCAAGCTTTCCAGCCATTCTGACTCCACTCCTGCCCAAACCACCGGATCACACATGTCAGTTGCAGTCAGCTACTTAGTATCAAATGCTCCACCTCCTGCCCAGACCACCGGATCACACATGCTCAGTGCAGTCGGTTTCTTAGGATCTTTCTGTGGAGGAAAAAAGTTAGTGTCAAGTTTACTGATTTTCCAATCTTGGTTGGGGGTTAATAGATTGTCATTACACAGATGTTTCTGGGCGCTGGATAAACATATTTGAATCAGGAAACTAGAATGACCATTGGAGATTGGTGAAGGTATTGGTAAGATACTGCATTCTATGGTTAGGACTAGAACTATTGGAATTGAAGCGGTGATTTACTTACTTTTAGGAGTGCGGGGTGATGGGGTGGGTAGAGGTATGGGCTTTGCTTTGGGCGGCTGCTATAATGACCATTTGAAGGGCTATCTGGTGAATGATGGGAGCTGTAGTTTAAACAGCATAAGCAGAAAGCTGAGTGTTTGATGTCCCCTGTCCTAAAATATCTTGAAGACCTTATGTACAAACATGTACAGACAGGGAATCCGTTACAAGGAATAATAACCATTCTAACTCCTGCAGAACTGCAGCTCTCAGCTCGCCCGGCTAGTTGTAGTTTTGTAGATCACCCCCCCCCCACACACACAACACACACACACACTAGGTGATTTCAATTGCAGAGAAATCAAATGGAATATTTGCCCGCACGCGTTGATTGATAAATGGTGCCAAGCGTCACTGGGAGAAAATTAATATTTCTGACCAGATGGTAGCGAGTCGCCGATTAAAAAACGCATGATAAATGCAAAGAAAACAGAAAAGAGAAAAGGAAGAAAAAAAAAAAAAAAAAAAAAAACAACCGGAGTGAATTCGTCTATAAATCTCTCTCTTTCGCCTTAATGGGAATTAAATTATTAATGGGGACTGGAAGGGAACCGGATTGTTTTTAGAAACTTCCGCGTCGTGTTACGTTACCCCAATGTTGGATCTGGACCAAAAGAGGGTAAAAAAAAAAAAAAAGAATTCCAATGGAATAAAAACACCAATAGGAGGTGATGGACATTGAATGGACTATGTTTAAAGGGGGGTTCCAACAATTCTCTTATACTAACCACATATAAACATGGGGTTCATATTTTACCAGGTACTACATGCAGAACAGCCCTCATTTAGGGTTATAATGGCCTGAACTTATGTCTACTTAGGAGAGATTTGTCAGTTGGTGAGAAGATGACGGGTAGTAGACATGTGGAAAGACATGGCTACTAAACTGGGGTTCTCCAATGGTTAATTAAGTTTGGTTACAACTTACGATAGTGTTTGGAACTCGCCATATGATGATAAATATATAAAAACAATATTAAATATTTGTGGTTTCAGACACATTGGCAAACACATTCCTGATACTTGCCAATTGACATTCAAGTAAGTAAAACTAGTGGAGTTGGGGTTTCTCTACAAAGAAATTTCCTAGGATCCTGGAGGAGAGACCTTGTTTGCTATCGTGCAGGTTAATTACATGGAATGTTTCAACAGCTTGATGGAGAGGTTAAACTTACAGATGTTTGACAAGGAACAGGGATTAAGGGGGGAGAAATTGAAGGAGACTGACTCTACAAGGCTAGCTATTTATAGAACCAGACATATATCATCCCACCACGACAGTATAAACTGCACACACATTCGTGTATATTTTTTACTGCCATCTGTTAGGGTTCAGAATTAAAACTACCAGGGAGAAGCCATGACTCTTACCCTCCACCCTACAGATAAGACCCAACATGCAAAGCTGAAGACAATGCCAGGGAGGGGGACCCCATTATAATTTGTTGGGGTCCAATGATTTTTAGTTACACCATATCTGAGCTCACCTAGAGTACGGAGACTAGAGATGTACCGAACTTCGCAAAATCCGGTTCCGCTCGAGGAATCGGCGAATTTCGAGAAAATTCGAAAATCGGAGCGGTGCCGCGAGCGGATTAAAATGAAAAATATTCTCTAAATTACGAGATTTTCGTATGTTCGAAAATTTTCGAAATTACGAGTTTCGGGTATTTTCGAAAAAGTATGAGAAATCTCGTAATTTTGAAAATTTCGAGACCGGATTTTTTGAAAATACGAGTAATCTTCGTAATTTGAAAAATTGTCGAAAAAACGTATTTACGAAGAATCAGAGACATCCTCATATTTTCAGAATTTTCGAACAAATGCGAGAAATCCGGGTTCGGAAGGTTTGAAAATCCGGAAAAATCCGCCGTTCGAAACGGGATAAATCCGCGGCGGATCCGGGTTTGATCTCGAAACCGGCAATCCTAACGAGACCTGTCAAGCGGGCCGACAGACAGTCGTATAGAATCGTTTTTACTCGGCTGAGTTGTGAGTTGTATAAAGAGAGAGAAACAATTACACTGTGTTTGCCATTTCCTAACCGTCTGCAAAAGTCAAGAAATAAAAACTGTCTCCTCTCATTTACTTTCCTAGGAGCCTTTAATACAATCTGTCTAGGAGCCTTTAAAACAATCTGTATTCCGTAGGCATTAACAATAAAATATGGTAATACTAAGTAGAAACAAAAAAATATTAGTAGGAATTTAAAAAACAAACAGGAGTTGAGAAGGACACAGATGGTTTCCACCGGCCTTAGGACGTAAATAAACCATGATTGATTGGTAGCAATGAAAGCTGGGGACGAAAACCTCCAAAGACATCATCATCTCACACGTGTGTCCAACGTGATTAGGTGGCCCGGTGGGAGACAGTGTTCATATTAGAGAAACCCTAAAGAGAAAAGGGAGAAAAATTAAATCTCTACAGATCCTAGATAATAACCTAAAGTTAGGGGAAAGTAGGAACAGCGGGATGTCCACCGGCCAATGCAACTCAGTCGAGAGTGAGATCCATGGTTCCTGATTGACTACTCCACTCTAGATAGAAGGAGAGGTCTCACAGTCTGTGGGAAAATGTCCAAAGCCCAAAGCATATACTCAACTGCAATCTCACAACTCTACAACTACTGTACGTTGGCCACCGTCTTCCATTTGTTACAAACTCCCAGAATACCCCCGATAATAAGCTTTTGGGTGCTGCTGGTTGTACCCTATAATAAAACATGTCCTTTACTTAAACAGTAAAATGCAGATTTAAATATTCTTTCACTTCACCAAGAAGGTTCTAGATCGGTTAGTAATGTCCAGGCTCGACCAAAACATTCTTTGTTTATTATTTCTTTCTATTTTCCCCACTCTATCCTTCCATTAGACACAGAGCATTTCTATTACGGATCCCCTGTATTCCAAAAGCTTTTTTTAAGGACAGTAGAAGAAACCTTTATTTAGACCCAAACAACATAATTGAGTGGTAACCTTCTCTTCCCCACCTCTAAAAGTTATGAAAATGCCCCAATCTTACACGCCCCTATCCGCGTGTCTGGCTTGAGCTGCTAAACACCGAGCTGTACGGTTATTTTCACCGAGTCCTTAAGTGCTGGAAAATCCCAGGTCTGTAATTTTCACTCGGGGGTAGAAAAATCTTTCTTCCAAAGATATTTACATTGAAGTGGTTTTTAAGTCAGAAGGATTTGTATTTGTCTTTAAATAACACGGGGGTTTACTTTGTCTTGAGTCCTTCCTGCGCGCCCTGCGGGGAATTTATAATTCGACGTGGACGACAAAGTTTCATACATCAGTTTTTTTTACCCTTTTTCTTCTGGTGGCTCGTCTAAAGAATTTATTGTCACAGTAATCGGATTAATAATAACAGTGATAAAGCTTGAAATTAAAATGACAATATAAAATCGAATTGTTACGGAAAAATTGGTTATTTCACACCGAGAGTTAGATTGCCTTTCACATGTCTGGAGATCCCATTAGAATGGGTGGCTGCAAACGCTTTACAGATAATTCACTATTCATAGGGTCTTTAAAAAAATACTGTGGCAGGTTCTATCACTTTAAATAGGATCAAGATTAAGTGAAACAAAAAGTGGTAATGCCTGATCGATTTCCAAACTGGACTAATTGGATTGTTTGCCCATTGGCCACAATATATATGATATATTGCTAGTTTAAAGGCAATTTATAATGATTTTTTAAAATTTCAAATTACTGGAAACTGTTTTTTTTTAAAATATCTCCCTTTTTTGCTGGATCATCCTCTATTCCTTTGATATCCAATAAGAAACACAACAGCTGTCAATCAAGTGCTTAATTATCATAAACTCTTCTGCAGTCTGCAGTTCTGCTGTCATTGGAATGCCCACAGTTGAATCTGCATTGCTGGGAAATTCCTCTCCCTCTGCTGCCTCATAGTGCATTACTAGCGCATGCTTGACTTGACAAAAAAAGTCAGTTGGGTCTGAGTGTTTTTTTTTTTTAAAACTATCTCCCTTTTTGCTGATAGCCTCTATTCCTTTAGATATCCAATAAGAAAAAAAACAGCTGGTCAATCACAGTGCTAATTATCATAAACTATTCTGCAGCGTCTGCAGTTTTGCTGTCATTGGAATGCTCACAGTGATCTGCATGTGGGAAATTCCTCCTCCCTCTGCTGGCCTCATAGTGATCTAACGAGCATGCTTGACTGGACAAAAAAAGTCAGTTGGGCCTGAGTGAACAAGCAAGGGATAGAGATAAACTAAAACATGGAAGGTCTCATTCGATAGTGGATCAGTGTAACAACTATTGATGTTCTGGAAAAGTCAAACTGAATTGGATTTCTCGAATTTTTGATTTTCAACGGAATTGGCGATTCTTTACGAGTTTGGAAACACTGTAGAAAAATCCATTGGATTTTCCAAAACTGGCGATTCATCATATTCTAGATGAAGGGGCTGCTTACATGTAAATAGGTCTATAATTAAATGAGGCAAAGTTCATTTTTTAAAAATTTAACCTGCTGGCGTGGTTGTGAAGGCATGTTCATTCACGTGATCACAGAATGTATACTAAAACCCTTGGTTATAAAGTAATGCCAGTGTGCGTTAAATGATATTCGTATGGGGCCCAAGGAATGTGCATTGATAGCCTTTTCTATGTTTATAATGATGCCAGTGTGTGTAGATATATGATATTGTATGGGGCCTAAGAATGTGCATCAGTGATTAATCTTTCTAGTTTATAAGTGATGCCATGTGGCAAGATAATATGATATGGTATGGGGCCAGAATGTGCATGATTATCTTTTCTATGTTTATAAAGTATGCAGTGTGCAGATATATGAATTGTATGGGGCCTAGGAATAGTGCAGGAATATCTTTTCTATGTTTATAAAGATGCCAGTGTGCAGATAATATGATATGTATGGGGCCTAGGAAGGTGCTATTGATATCTTTCTATGGTTTATAAAGTATGCAGTTGCAGATAATTGATTATGTATGGGGCCAGGAATGTGCATTGATTGATCTTTCTTGTTATAATGCTATGCCAGTGTGCAAATAATATGATATGTATGGGGCTGGAATGTGCATTGATTATCTTTTCTTGGGTTTTTATTAAAGTGATGCCACGTGTGCAGATAAGAGTATGAGATTGTATGGGGCCCAGGAAGTGCATTGATTATCTTTTCTATGTTTAAAAGTATGCCAGTGTGCAGATAATATGAATTGTTATGGGGCCCAGGAATGTGCATTGATGCATTCTTTTCATAGTTATAAAGTATCCAGTGTGCAAATAATATGATATTGTATGGGCCATAGGAATGTTGACATGATTATCTTTCTATGTTTGTATAAATGTTTGACCAATCAGTAGCACTCCGGCTCAATGTACGTTGGAAATTACCTAATTGGAGTCCTCCCAATCCTTGATTGTTACTGAAAGTCTTTTTAAGCGTAAGTTGCCTTTAAAACAGCATTGCCCATGAGAAGTGGATATCCATTTTCCCTTTTAAACATGCTGGGTGCTTCGTCTGCAATAAAAAGCCAATGGAATGAAGGAGAGTCTGAGTTTCTGGCTAACAATTGTACCAATGATTTCTCGAGACATTCCATGACGCATTTGCCTATTCTCATCCCCTTCCACACATTTAACATACTTGTCTGCACGGTACAAAAAAACATTCATTGCTTATTCCTTTGCCTTTATTTCAGGCTAATAGGTAGCCAACTCTTATAGGTAAGTGGCACTTAGCCTGTTGTTTAAGAAAATCTCATTTTCCGGCAGTTGTCTAAGTACCGATCATTAAAAGGAAAGAATGCTTTTTTGTTTATGACAGCAAATTGATATGAATTGATGATCGTATTCTGCCCTGGGAATGAAATTGTCTTTGGGTTCTTGACTGGCCGCTTGTTTTTGCTTAATTTCAAAGGGCAGAAACAAGCCTGCGTGTTCTTCTATTTAAATTTCCCCAATATCACGGAAAAATATCTGCATCTGTCAGTTTTTAATATTTTGTAATGAGAGAATTCTCCAGGGCATCATTGTGTAAAAAGTCAATATATTTTTGGTGAATAGTGTCTACTGTGAAAGAGTCGGTAGTATGGAAAGGGTATTATTGAGAAAGGTTGTATAGTATGAAAGGTGGTATGTATGAAAGGTGTATTAGTTATGAAAGGATGTTATAGTATGAAGGTGCAATATTGATGTAAAGGTGCATAGTATGGAAAGGTGGTTTATAGTATGAAAGGTGTATTGTATGAAAGGTGTAGTAGTCTATGAAAGGTGTATAGTATGAAAGGTGTTATGCTTAGTATGAACGTGTATACGGTATGAAAGGTGCAGTAGTAGACAAGGTTGCATAGTATGAAAGGTGCATTGTATGAAGGTGTAATTGTATAGTATGAAAGGTTGTATAGTATGTAGGTGTATAGTATTGAAAGGTGTATAGTATGAAAGGTGTATAGTATGAAAGGTGTTATAGTATGAATGGTTGTATTAGTATAAGGTGCTTATAGTATGAAAGTGTGTATGTTGAAAGGTTGTAATTAGTAGAAAGGGGATAGTATGAAAAAGGTTGTTTGTATAGTGATGAAAGGTGTATAGTATGAAAGTGATAGTATGAAGCGTGGTTATGTGATGAAAGGTGTTGTATAGTATGAAAGGTGCATTCAGTATAAAACGGTGTTATAGTATAAAAAGGTGTTTAGGTATGAAAGTGGTTAGTTATAGTATAAAAGTTGTGTTTGTATAGATAAAAGGTGTTATAGTATGAAAGTGTGATAGTATGAAAGGTGTATAGTATTGTAGGGTGTATAGTATGAAAGGTTTATAGTATGTAGGGTAGTAGTAGGTTATAGTAAAGTGTATGTGATGGTAGTGTATTAGTATGAAAGGTGCTATGTATAAGGTGTATCTGTATGGGGGTTGTATGAGAAAGGTGTATAGTAGGTTGATATAGAGGTGTATAGTATGAAAGGTGTATAGTATAAAGGTGTGATAGAGGGAAAGGTGTTATAGTATAAAAGTGTTTGTTGTATAGTAGAAAGGTGTATAGTATAAAAGGTTGTATAGTTAGATGACGGGTGTTATAGTGTGAAGAGGTGTATAGTAGTAGGGTTTGTTATAGTATGTGAAAGATGAAGTTAAGAGTATAATAGTAAGGTGTTAGTAATAGGTGTGATAGTAAGATGTATAGTGTGAAAGATGTATAGTATGAAAAGTTTATAGCATGAAAGGTTTATAGCATGAACGTATGATAGTATGTAGGGTGTTATAGAGTGAAAGATGGATCGTTATGAAAAGGTGATGTGTTGAAAGGTTTGTATAGTGTGGAGGGTGTTAAGGTGTTATAGTATGTAGGGTGTATAGTGTGAAAGGTATAGTGTGAAAGGTGTATAGTATGGAGGGTATATAGTTGGAAGTTATAGTTTTGAAAAGTGTGATAGTATGTAGGGTGTGTAGTGTGCAATGTACAGTATGAAAGGTGCTTTTTATAGTAGAAAGGTGTGCATAGTGTGAAAGATGTATAGATCTGAAAGGTGTATAGTATGTAAGAGGAGGTGTGTATTATGTATGAAGGATGTATAGTAAAAAGGGTGTCAAGTAGGGTGTTGTGTATTGGAAGGAGAATATATATGAAGGGTATATTGTGTGAAGGGTATATTGTGTGAAGGGTGTTTGTATAGTTTAGGAGGTGTTGTATAGTATGGAAGGGTTGATTGTGTGAAGGGTGTAAGTATGAAGGGTGTTGATTGCTGTGAAGGGTGTGTATGTATAAAGGTGTGTGTTATAGATGAAGTGGTTGGTATAGTATGAAGGGTGTAATTGTTTGCTGTGAACGGGTGTCATAGTGATGAATGGGTTTTATAGTATGAAGGGGCGTAGTGGTGTGAAGGGTGTGTATAAGTATGAAGGTGTTGTATCCTGTGTGAAGGGGTACCTAGTATGATACGGGTTATTATATGAAGGGTGTATAGTTAATGAGAGCTGGTTGTATTGTGTGAAGGGGTGTTTTGTGAAGGTTGTTGTAGGGTATAGTATGAAGGTTATTGTTGTGAGAGGGATTGTGAGTGGTGGGTGTGTATGTGTGAAGGGTTGTTGATATGTGGGAAGGGTGTATAGGTAAGAAGGGTTGTTTAGTATGAAGGGTGTTGTTTCATTGGTGAAGGGTGTGTTGTGATTGTGGAAGGGCTGGAGGTTGTATTGGGTGAATGTATGAGTGAGGGTGTATATAATATGAAGGGTTGTTAGTGTAATAGTATGAAGAGTGTATATTGTGTGAAGGGTAGTATAGTCTGAAGGGTGTATGCTTGCGTGAAGGGGGTGTGTTGTCAGGTTGAGTTTGTGATGAGCGGTGATAGTATGAAGGGTGTGTTAGTAGAGAAGAGGGTACAGTATGATGGTGTTTATACTTTGAAGGGTGTATTGTGTAAGGTGTTGTATTGTGTGAAGAGGTTGTTAAGTGACGGGTGTATAGTTGTGAGGGTGTATCAGTAGAAAGGACCAATGTTGTGGTAATGAGTCTTTCTATAAACCATGGAATGGAATCTACAGTGAAATGTTGTCTGTTTACTTTTGGTTCTGTATTTTGACATACTAGCTTGGTCAGGCCGGGCCAATGGTGTTCGACAATAAAAGTCTCGTTCTTTCTGCCAATGTTCCTGCTAGATGAAAAACACTTTCTAGACAGTCAACACCAAAGAAAGAGAACGGATCTTCATCTGAGCGAGTGTGTCGTCTATTCTCCCTGCCTTCCCATTACCACCTCTCTGTTCATTGCCAGGACTCCCCGCACGCGATGGGAAATAGGAGTGTTGTTTAAAACAGATGTCCCTGTATTGTCCCTATGTGGTATAATCAGTAAGTGGTGATGTAGAGATTTTCTTCCGATCGTAATTGACCTGTGTGAGCCAGATGTTCTGTAGGGGAGAAAACCCAAGAGATTTGGAGAACTCGATTAGTATTTATTAAAGGCCCAGTATTTGTATGGCAGGCCCTAAGTTGTTTTTGAGTCCTAAAAATGTACAAAATGAAGAAAAAAACTGTAGTATACAAGGATGTGGTGGAAGAATTGTTAAGGTTTCAGGTTGGACACCCCTAGTTAGGCCGTTATAATAACGAGCCCACACATCATGTCAGTTTACCAGCATGTTTTTACTGGGCATATACCTGTGGGATACCCTAGATTACATTCAAGATAACTATTGATTTCCCTTCCAATTTTGAGTGATTTTATGATCTTTAATACTTGACACATGGCATCATCGATATCTACAAGAGCCTATTTATTTCCTGACTTTAGTTTCAAAGAATGCCAGGCCCTAGATTGTTTATTTACAGGACAGGCAGGAGATTTTTAATGACGGGCTGTCGATATTTCCCTGACACAGACTTATTATATTTTCTTAATCTTCAATAAGCGACTTACTTTACATCGCCAGCCGTTGATTCAGGGATGTGTTTTTCTAGCAGAGAATCAATAAACGGTTTAGAGAGGGGGGATGTTGGGAAAATAAAGACATATAAAGACCAGGTTGGGATATGGGGTGATATGTGAATGGCCAAACAGAAAAGTATTCTGGGTCGGTAAAGGAGAACCGATGCACCCAGAGCCCGGGTGTCATTACTTCTTCAGCATGACTTTGTCGCTAGCTGCTGTGGATCAAAAGTTATAGACAAATTAAAACTAAAATAAGTAGCGATCACTTGTTGTCCTGCTGTTTATGGACAATCATTGGCTGTACTCATACCAAACCTGAACTTTTTGCAAAGTGGTTAGTTACCAGTATTATGCATATCATGGTTTTTTCTGCCTTGGTGTAATGACCTTAGGGCTTTCTTGTAGGATGGTGGGGATTTTAGGGATTTTAAAAATGATCTGAAATGATTTGAAAGGGCAGGGCCATGTAACAGCAGCTGAAAATGGTTTGCCCCAGCAGTACGGGATACAAGGGGGAATGAGCTAAGCTCTATGGATGTGAAGGGGGCCCCTTATGGCAATGGTACTGTGATGTGTCCTCAAGTGCTTTAAAAAAAGCCTCCATTGGTCAGCGGCACCAGACTCAGGGATGGGTGGGGCTTGATAGGGGTGAACCATCAAATACTGATAAGGGGCATTGGCGGGCTAAAACCCCAGGGATGATAACCAAAGCTGTTAAGTTATCATCATGGGTTACGTTAGGGTAAGGGTAAAAGATTTATTAATTGCATTTTTATGCTGAACTGCTTAATAGTGATGCCAAGTCTTAATCTACCATGTCACTCATCCCCTGTAATCCAACGATCAATCACTTTAACTAAAGGGAAATACATAACACTGATACAATACTAAACGTGTCCTACCATTTAGGGAAGAGGTGTAGATCGTAGTGCGACATTGATGTTCCATTATTTCCCTAATGGCATAGGCGAATTAGACTCCTCTCCTGCCCCCAAAACATCATTAAGTAACATGGGAAATCATGGCGGAGTATCATCTGGAGGAGTGAATATAATAAAATCCTTACCGCGTGGTACACTTTAAAACAGGACCCAGATCCTTAAAAGCAGAGACGTTGAATGAACTCTGGTCTGGTTATACGTGTTTCTACTAGGCAAAAGGTCTAACACCTCCCAAGCATGCAGAAAGCAGTTTCATGTTCTCTAAAATCCGAGCTGAGGTGTTGCTTAAAGGGAAGGAAACGGAAAACCTGGGGGCCCTTTTCAATCACGCGAAAGGATTCGTTGTACTTGTCTGAGAAAATATGATACGAAGTGAAGAAGGAATTCTCTCACATTACCAATTGGGGTTTTTTCATTTTAGTATCATAGTTGATAATGAACGTCCTGTTAAAGATATGATATCCAGCACCTTGTCACACATCTGTTTTACCGCTACTGTCATCCACTAATCCTTTACTCGACCTAATAATACGTCAATAATAGAGAGGGACCAAGTGATAAAAGGAGTAAAAGTTAGGCGTGGTGGGTAATATCTAGAACCAATCAGATGCCTATATAAATGCGAGTAGATCAGTAAAAAAGATAACTTCGATTGGTTTGCAGACTTGGCTCCTCATTTTGCATAAAACCTTATGTTAATGATCATTTACAAGTTTGTAAATTGTGCAGAGATGATTAACTTCGACAATCCAATTTAAAAGTAGATATTTATTTTAAAAAAAAACTGGAAGACGCTCGCGTTTAAGGAATTACCTTATAGACACGAATTGGGCAAGGGCAGTAGAGTTCAGGAGATAGCAAAAACTTCCCCCTCTCAAGTATAAATAAATCGAATAAATTGAATTAATTTTAAAACAAGCGTTCTGTAAAAGACTTACACTCCCAGGCTTTTTTAAAATTATTGATAATTGGTGCCCCAAAAGAAGGATAGAGGAGGAAGATAGTTACGTATGGAACCGAGCCGGGAGAAGCGGTCGCATCACATGGAATAGCATTTTTTAGGTCTGTAACTTTTCAAGGACAATAAAAATGGGATATGCTATCCTGTCAGTGAAACTTGTCGTGAACAACACAAGGGAATGAAACGCTCCAACCTGAGTATCGGCATTTTGTTCTTATACTGACATGCAGTCGTCATATAGGTCGGAGAATCTGAGACGCGCTGGAATTCCATTGGGGGGGACCAGCAAATCTGATTCAGGGCCTGCAGTTTAATGATTCCAATCCTGGCGAAGGAAAATAAGGTTATGGCGCAATAAAATAAATATAAGGGTCTGGTTTGTATGTTATTGTATGTTGTCAGGTTTTTGTTTATAAATATTATGGTTTCCTGGTGTAATGTATTATCTATGGTGTGGGTTGTTGTGTTTAAAAAATAAAAAAAAAATAATAAAATAAATGAAATACATGGTCTGGTTTTTGTTATGGTATAATAAGTAATAATGTATGGTCTGGTGTAATCAGATATGTCTGGTGAAATAATATAGGGTCTGGTGTAATAATATATGGTTGTGTAATATATGTATGGCGCAGTAATATAGGTATGGTGTGTAATACTATTATTGGTCTGGTGTGTATATATAGGGTCTGGTGTAATGATAATGGTCTGTTGTAAAATATCTGGTCTGGTGCAATCATTGCATACTATTGGGTCTGGTGTAATAGATGGGTCTGGTGTACTAATATATGGTCTGGGTATGTAATATATTGGTGTCTGTGGAATAATATATGGTTGGTGTAAAATATTGGGTTTGGTGATGTAATAATATATGGTTCTGTGTAATAATATCTGGTTCTGGTGTAAATAATCTATGGTCTGGTTGGTTGTATTATTCTATGGTCTGTTTGTAATAATATATGGTCTGGTGTCATAATTATGGCGGTGGGTTGTAAAATGATATATGGTCTGGTGTAATAATGTCTGGTCTGGTGTAATAATATATGACTCAGCCGTGTACCTGCATCTTAAGGATAGAGGACATACCTTTGAAGATTGTAATGTTAACATATTGGCAAAGGAACGTGACTGGTTCAAGAGAGGTGTTAAGGAGGCCATTTATGTGAAAATAAAGAAACCAAGCCTAAATAGAGGTGGGGGGGTTCGACACCATCTGTCTGCCATGTACAATGCTGTTTTGACACCTTACTCTGGGCGTTCCTATAACACCTCTTAGCCACTATCTAATCACGCCCTTTAACACCTGGCTGTGATATGCTAATTGGGATTTTCCAGGGTACATAAGTGCCACAGATTCTTGTACAAGTCATTCTGAATTGAGAAAGCCAGTCGGATGACTAGCGAAACGTCTTCAAGAACTACATTTCAAGTCCAGTTGATCTAATTGAATACAACAGATAAACTAAATGTGGTTTCCAACAATCATTATTGGATGTTCATAGAGTTGGAAGTGGAATCTGTTACTTAGTTGGTTGGCCAGTAGTGTCTCTCTAGAGTATTCATAACAATTGGTCCACCTTTAGCCAATCACATCTACTGGGGTATAAATTCCAATAGTACTGTTTATAGAGTTTTTAGTCAGCCAATCAGAAGTGATATTAGGGCAAATGTTACCCGCTACTCACTAGCATTCTTCACAATGCAGCTCTTAAAGTCACAGCAACCCTTGGTACATCGCCGTAAATGGGTTACTGGAAGAATTGGCTATAGCATCTGTTGGTGAGTGTTTGCACAGCTACTACTTATTGTAGTTTAAAGACAGAAAGAACAAGCATCTAAACCGGAATTGTTTCCACCGCTGAAACGTGTCGCTGAATCGCATCCATTGCAAATTAAATAAATCTCATTAGGCAATGACAACGAACATTCCTCTTATAATAAATGCGCCATCAATTAAATTCCACTTTGCATAATATATTGACCATAAATTATAAAAGACAAGCCGTAAGTGGCAGTGACCTTTTTGTAGGTTCTCATGCACATCGCTGTTAATACCATATAAAAATGCAACTTGTCAAGGCGTCTTAAAGGAGAACTAAAGCTGAAAATCTTCAAGGCAGGAGATGGTAAAACTGATTTTTCTTTCGAATACAAAGCGTGTTGCGGATAATGCACCCCATAATACTTTCTCTGCTGCAAGGCTGCCGTCATGTCACACAGATGCCAGCTTTGTCTGTATGGTAATGTCACAGCCAATGATGAACTGGGCATTTAGGCGCCTCCTCTGAGCTGTTTCGAGCTTACAGAGGAGGCGTGGACCGGGAGAAAAAGCATGGCAGAGAAAGTATATGTGGTTCATGGACTGACCCAGGGAATGTATGTATGTATGTTTGTATGTATTTTATTTCGTATCTATGGCAAGCTCTGGGTTTGGGAAGGTGGGGAAGTTAGATTTTTTTATTCTGGGGATGGACATGCCCCTTTAAGGTAGGAATTTGTAAATATAAATGAACTTGGCTTCAGGGGGTCCATTATATTATGTATCTGTAGCAGGTGTTTGTAAAGAAACCCATCAAGCCATTCAGGATATTGGGACAGGCCCAAGAGACAGCAGTTGGTTAGGGGTGTTCTTGTTAATATAATAAATGTATGGGTAGACATTATCTAGGGATAGACTTTCTATTTATTTTATCTTCCAGGGGGGGGGGGGGGAAACATCTCGGAAGATTTTTATATTATGGGAATGAATGAAGAAAGAAATAACACAAGATGATTAATATTAAAAAAGGGATTAAATAAGGGAAGATCTATCTGGGAGGAATGCCAAGTATCCTTGATAATATTAAATGAGTCTTTTATAACACACAACCATTATTAATGGGACCCTGTCAGATTATTATAATTTATTCAGATGTCAGGTAGGTTTGTACTGGAGAGCAGATGTTGGTTTATGGTACGGACGCCAACAAACGCATTATAATGAAGCAGCATATAATCGAGCAATATCATGAGGGTACCGTCCTGTTTTGTCTCAGTAATATGACACGATTTACTTTATTGGCCTGTTAAAAAAACAAACTTCTAAACAATCCTTAAAGGAGAACTAAAATGTAAAAACCCACGATTCTAAAAATGTCATTACTACATATTCTAGTAGAAAAGTGTCAAGCTTTCCAGCCATTTCTGACTCCACCTCCTGCCCAAACCACCGGATCACACATGCTCAGTGCAGTCAGCTACTTAGTATCTAAATGGCTCCACCTCCTGCCCAGACCACCGGATCACACATGCTCAGTGCAGTCGGTTTCTTAGTATCTTTCTGTGGGAGGAAAAAAGTTAGTGTCAAGTTTACTGATTTTCAATCTTTGGTTGGGGGTTACATGATTTGTCATTACACAGATGTTTCTGGGCTGCTGGATAACATATTTGAAATCAGGAAGACTAGAATGACCATTTGGAGATTGGTGAAGGTATTGGTAAGATACTGCATTCTATGGTTAGACTAGAACTATTGGAATTGAAGCGGTGATTTACTTACTTGTTAGGAGTGCGGGTGATGGAGGTGGTAGAGGTATGGGCTTTGCTTTGGGCGCTGCTTATAATCGACCATTTTGAAGGGCTATCTGTGAATGATGGGAGCTGTAGTTTAAACAGCATAAGCGAAGCTGAGTGTTTGATGTCCCCTGTCCTAAAATATTCTTTGAAGCCTGATGTACAAACATTACAGACAGGGAATCCGTTACAAGGAATAATAACCATTCTAACTCCTGCAGAACTGCAGCTCTCAGCTCGCCCTGCTAGTTGTAGTTTTGTAGATCACCCCCCCCCACACACACACACACACACACACACTATGTGATTTCAATTGCAGAGAAATCAAATGGAATATTTGCCCGCACCGCGTCTGAGTGATAAATGGTGCCAAGCGTCACTGGGAGAAAATTAATATTTCTGACCAGATGGTAGCGAGTCGCCGAATTAAAAAACGCATGATAAATGCCAAGAAAACAGAGAAAGGAAGAAAAAAAAAAAAAAAAAACAACCCGGAGTGAATTCTGTCTATAAATCTCTCTCTTTCGCCTCTAATGGGAATTAAATTATTAATGGGGACTGGAAGGAACCGGATTGTTTTTAGAACCTTCCGCGTGTTAAACGTTTACCCCAAATGTTGGATCTGGACCAAAAGAGGGTAAAAAAAAAAAAAAGAATTTCCCAATGGAATAAAAACACCAATAGGATGTGATGGGACATTGAATGGACTATGTTTAAAGGGGGGTTCCCAACAATTCTCTTTAATACTAACCACATATAAACATGGGTGTCATATTTTACCAGGAATCTACATGCAGAACAGCCCCTCTATTTAGGGTTATAATGGCCTGAACCTTATGTCTAACTTAGAGAGAGATTTGTCATTTGGTGAGAAGATGACGGGTTAGATAGACATTGGAAAGACATGGCTACTAAACTGGGGTTCTCCAATGGTTAATTAAGTTTGGTTACAAACTTACGATAGTGTTTGGACCTCGCCATATTGATGATAAATATATAAAAAACAATATTAAATATTTGTGGTTTTCAGACACATTGGCAAACACATTCCTGATACTTTCCAATTAGACATTCAAGTAACCAACTAGTGGAGTTGGGGTTTATCTACAAAGAAATTTCCTAAGGATCCTGGAGGGAGACCTTGTTCTGCTATCGTGCAGGTTAATTACATGGAATGTTTCACACCAGCTTGATGGAGATGTTAAACTTACAGATGTTTGACAAGGAACAGGGATTAAGGGGGGAGACATTTGAAGGAGACTGTACTCTACAAGGCTTAGCTATTTATAGAACCAGACATATATCATCCCACCACGACAGTATAAACTGCAACACATCTTGTATATTATTTTACTGCCCTCTGTTAGGGTTCAGAATTAAAACTACCAGGGAGAAGCCATGACTTCTTACCCTCCACCCTACAGATACAGAACCCACATGCAAAGCTGAAGACAATGCAGGGAGGGGGACCCCATTATAATTTTGTTGGGGTCCAATGATTTTTAGTTACACCATATCTGAGCTCACCCTAGAGGTACGGAGACTAGAGATGTCCGAACTTCGCAAAATCCGGTCCGCTCGAGGAATCCGCGAATTTTCGAGAAAATTCGAAAATCCGCGAGCGGTCCGCGAGCGGTAAAATGAAAAATATTCTCTAAATTACGAGATTTCTCGTATTTTCGAAAATTTTCGAAATTACGAGTTTCGGGTATTTTCGAAAAATGTATGAGAAATCTCGTAATTTTGAAAATTTTCGAGAACCGGATTTTTTGAAAATACGAGTAATCTTCGTAATTTTGAAAATTGTCGAAAATACGTATTTACGAAGATAAGAGACATCCTCATATTTTCAGAAATTTTCGAAAATGCGAGAAATCCGCGGTTCGGAAGGTTGAAAATCCGGAAAAATCCGCCGTTCGCGAACGGGATAAATCCGCGGCGGATCCGGGTTCTGATCCTCGAACCGGCCATCCCTAACGGAGACCTGTCAAGGGGGCCGACAGACAGTCGTATAGATCGTTATTTACTCGGCTGAGTTGTGAGTTATAAAGAGAGAGAAACAATTACACTGTGTTTGCCATTTCCTAACCGTCTGCAAAAGTCAAGAAATAAAACTGTCTCCTCTCATTTACTTTCCTAGGAGCCTTTAATACAATCTGTCTAGGAGCCTTTAAAACAATCTGTATTCCGTAGGCATTTAACAATAAAATACTGGTAATACTAAGTAGAAACAAAAAAATATTATTAGGAATTTAAAAACAACAGGAGTTGAGAAGACCACAGATGGTTTCCACCGGCCTTAGGACTAAATAAACCATGATTTGATTGGTAGCAATGAAGCCTGGGGACGAAACCTCCAAAGACATCATCATCTCACAAGCTGTGTCCAACGTGATTAGGTTGCCCGGTGGGAGACAGTGTTCACTATTAGAGAAACCCTAAGAGAAAAGGGAGAAAAATAAATCTCTACAGATCCTAGATAATAACCTAAAAGTTTAGAGGGAAAGTAGGAACAGCGGGATGTCCACCGGCCAATGCAACTCAGTCGAGAGTCGAGATCCATGGTTCCTGATTGACCTACTCCACTCTAGATAGAAGGAGAGGTCTCACAGTCTAGTGGGAAACTGTCCAAAGCCCAAAGCATATACTCAACTGCAATCTCACACTCTACAACTACTGTAACGTTGGCCACCGTCTTCCATTTTGTCTACAACTCCCAGAATACCCCCGAATAATAAGCTTTTGGGTGCTGCTGGTTGTACCCTATAATAAACATGTCCTCTTACTTAAACCAGTTAAAATTGCAGATTTTAAATATTCTTCACTTCACCAAGAAGGTTCTAGATCGGTTAGTAATGTCCAGGCTCGACCAAAACATTCTTTGTTTATTATTTTCTTTCTATTTTCCCCACTCTATCCTTCCATTAGACACAGAGCATTTCTATTACGGATCCCCTGTATTCCAAAAGCTTTTAAAGGACAGTAGAAACCTTTATTTTAGACCCAAACAACATAATTGAGTGGTAACCTTCTCCTTCCCCCACCTCTAAAAGTTGAAATGCCCCCAATCTTACACGCCCCTATCCGCGTGTTCTGGCTCTGAGCTGCTAAACACCAGAGCTGTACGGTTATTTTCACCGAGTCCTTAAGTGCCTGGAAAATCCCAAGGTCTGTAATTTTCACTCCGGGGTAGAAAAATCTTTCTTCCAAAGATATTTACATTGAAGTGGTTTTTAAGTCAGAAGGATTTGTATTTAGTCTTTAAATAACACGGGGGTTACTTTGTCTTGAGTCCTTCCTGCGCGCCCTGCGGGAATTCTAATTCGACGTGGAGCAAGTTTCATTACATCACGTTTTTTTTAACCTATTTTCTTCTGGTGGCTGCTAAGAATTTATTGTTCACAGTAATCGGATTAATTAATAACAGTGATAAAGCTTGTAATTAAAATGATAATAATAAAATGAATTTTTAGGAAAATTGTTTATTTCACACCGAGAGTTAGATTTGCCTTTCACATGTCTGGAGATCCCATTAGAATGGGTGGCTGCAAACCTTCTACAGATAATTCACTATTCATAGGGTCTTTAAAAAATACTTGGCAGGTTCTATCACTTTAAATAGGATCAAGATTAAGTGAAACAAAAAGCTGGTAATGCCTGATCGATTTCCAAACTTGGACTAATTGATTGTTTGTACCATTGGCCACATATATATGCATATATTGCTAGTTTAAAGGCAATTTATAATGATTTTTTTAAAATTCAAATTACTGGAAACTGTTTTTTTTTAAAACTATCTCCCTTTTTTGCTGATCAGTCCTCTATTCCTGTTGAAAAAATATCCATAAGAAAAACAACAGCTGTCAATCAATGTGCTTAATTATCATAAACTCTTCTGCATGTCTGCAGTTCTGCTGTCATTGGAATGCTCACATTTGATCTGCATGCTGGGAAATTCCCTCTCCCTCTGCTGCCTCATAGTGATTACTGAGCATGCTTGACTTGACAAAAAAAGTCAGTTGGGCCTGAGTGTTTTTTTTAAAACTATCTCCCTTTTTTGCTGATCAGTCCTCTATTCCTTTAGATATCCAATAAGAAAAACAACAGCTGTCAATCAAGTGCTTAATTATCATAAACTCTTCTGCAGTCTGCAGTTCTGCTGTCATTGGAATGCTCACAGTTGATCTGCATGCTGGGAAATTCCCTCTCCCTCTGCTGCCTCATAGTGATTACTGAGCATGCTTGACTTGACAAAAAAAGTCAGTTGGGCCTGAGTGCCGTTCTTTCCATTAAGCTCACCTGTTTAAAACCAATTACAAAATTCCAAAGAAACAAGCTTAAGGATCCTGGGAATGTAGTTCAACGGAAATATTTTGTTTCCTCTTAGTAAAAGCCAGCTCACAAGGTGGTTATTCCCTTATACTGAAGGGAGTTAAAATATTTATCTTAAGCTTATTTCTCCTTCCCAGGTGGGAGTATGAAACTCTCCTACAGGTATAAAGAGGATTTTAGTCCCCCTCGGAGAAACTCTCAGTCCACCCACTTTACAACATCCAGATCTGTTTTAGCCCATGTCCTGATTATAAGATCTACGTAAGGACAACAGGAATCAACTTCGGTTCGGGTGGTCTATGCCAGAAAGCGAGAGTTAATTTGTTCCCTTTGCAAAAAAAAAAAAAAAAAGCTTTGTGAAAGGCCGCAGTTAATCCAAGTTGAGTAAAGCCACGCGGCCCCTGATCTCAAAACCAATTTCTTTGGCGGGATTTTGTAAAATAAACAGGTCAGGCTGCTAGAGTTGATATCTCACAACCTTTCACGCTTACGGTGTCCTTTCAGGAAATTAGGATTCATTAACGCAGGCCCTGATCAATTGCTGGGCCCCCAAATGGATTCCAGCCGGCTCAATTCCAACCGAGAGTGACGACTCTGCATGTCGGAGAAGAACAAAAATAAGCAGCACCTCAGGTTTTTGAGGCGGTTCATTCCTGTGTGGTGTCACAGACAAGTTTCACATGACAGGAATACATATCCATTTTTATTGTCCTTGAAAGTTACAGACCTAAAAATGCTATTACATGTTGGATGCGCAAACGCGTCTCCCGGCTCGGATTCCCAAAACGGTAACTTATCTGTCCTCCTCGTAGACCTTTCTGTTGGGCAAACAAATTATCAATATTTTAAAAGTCCCTGGGAGGGATAAGTCTTTTTTACAAGAACATGGTTTAAATTTAATCATTTATTCAGATTTATTTATGTTACTTGAGATGGGAAGTTTGGCTATCTCAAACTCTACTTGCAGTGCCCAATTCGTGTCGTATGAATGTAAGTTTCCTTTAAAAGCACGTTCTTCCAGTTTTTTTTTAAAATAATATCTAAATTTTAAAATGGATTGTGAATGTATCAACTTCTGCACATTTAACAAACTTTGTTAAATGATATTAAAAATAAAGGGTTTTATGCAAAATGGGTACAAAAGTTCTGCAACCAAAGTGAAGTTTATTTTTAATGATCTACTCTGCAGTTTAGATGCTCTGATTGGTTGCTAGATATACCACCACAGGCTAAACTTGACCTGTTATAACTTGGATCCCCATATCTGTATTGACGTGATATCAAGTAGTGATTCGAGTAAGGATTAAGGAGATGGACAGGTAGCGGTAAACCAGATGTGTGACAAGTGCAGGGAATACAGATCTTTACAGGAAGCTCATTATAAACTAATGAGACTAAAATGAAAACCCCATGTTGTAAAATGTGATATAATTCACTTCGAAGTCATATTTAGCAAAGATAAAAAGAATTTCGCGTGATTGAAAGGGCCACCAGGTTCCTTTCTTCCCTAAGAAGCCCATGCAGCTCGGATTTTAAGAAAATGAAACTGCTTCTGCCTGCTTGGAGGTTTTAAGACCGTTTGCCTAGAGAGAAAACGATATCAAAAGACCCCCAAGAAATTGTTTTTTCCATTAACTTAACGTCTCTGCTTTAAAAGGATCTGGGTCCTGTTTAAATTGTTACCACGCACGTAAATGGATGTTTATGATACTTCCGCCATGATTTCCATGTTACGTAATGATTGTTTGGCAGGAGAGGAAGTCTTAATGCGCCCGTAGGCTCATAGGGATAAGGGAATCAAATGTAGCAACTAAATCTCACCTACTTCCCTAAATGGTGAGGACACGTTTTAGTATGTTTACAGGTGTATGTATTTCCCTGTAGTTAAAGTGATGGGAGGGTGATTACAGTGTGATGGATTGACAGAGTAGATTAAGTACTTGGCATCACTATAACTATTTAAAAGCGGTAAAAGGCCAAATTATAATCTTGATTTACCCTTCCCTAAAGTACCCAGGATGAGAAAAACCTTAAAACAGCTTGGGTATCATCCCTGGGTTTAGCCCCAATCCCTTATCAGTTATTTGAGGTTCACCTCCAGTCAAGCCCCTACCCATCCCTGAGCTGGTGCCTGACCAATGGGCTTTTTTATACACATGACATCACTAGTGACCATTGCCATGCCCCCTCACCATGAGCCTTAGCATTCTCACACTTGGTATCCTAAGCTGCTGTGGCAAAACCTTTCTTCAGCTGCTTTAAATAGGCCTGCCCTTAAATCATTCAGATAATTTTTAAAAATCCCCACCCACCAATCCTTAACAAGAAAAGCCCTAAGGAGTCCATAGCAATAGAAAACATGATTACCTATCTGTACCACTACTTTAAAAAGTTCAGTGTTTTGGTATAATACAGCCCATAATACAGCATGTGTCCATAACAGCAAGTAGCAAACAGGAAGCAGCTTAATTTTAGTTATTTTGTCTATAACTTTTGATTCCCGCAGCTGATACAAAATAATGCTTGAAAGGTATGACCAAAACCTCTGGGGGGCACTCGGTTTCCTTCTTTACCGACCCAATATTATTTTTCTTTTGCCATTCACATACCCATAATCACACTGTGTCCTGTTATTGTCTTTATTTTCCCCACAATCCCCCTTCTAAAACTTTATTGATTCTGCTAGAAGAAAAAACCACATCCTCTGAATAACAAAAGGCTGAATGTGTAAAAGTAGAAGCGGTCTTATGAGGATATAGAAAATAATAAATACTAGCTTGGTGTCAGGGAAATATCTACAGCCGCGTCATTAAAATCTCCCTGCCGTCCGTAAATAAACAGATCTAGGGCCGGGCATTTTGAAACTAAGTCAGAATAGGACAGTTGTAATCTGACTCGGTGATTGCCCTGCAATATTAAAGATAATAAAAATTAAATCACAATGGAGAGGAACTATAGTTCTTGAATGAATTAAGGGATTATTCCCACAGGATATCTAGCCCAGAAAACATGCTGGAAACTTACTGTTTTGTCTGTTTTTATTACGCCTAACTAGGGGTGTCCAACCTGAACAACTACATTTCCCAGCAGTCAGCTTGTTATACTAAGTTTTTTCTTCCATTTGTCCATGTTTTAGGACTAAAAAAACACTTAGGCCTCCATACAAATACTGAGGCCTTAATACAGAATAGATCTCCCAAACTCTGTTTGGAGTTTTTCTCCCCTACGAACATACTGGATCCGCGGCAACATGCATGGAGAAATCCTCTACATCACCACTTACTATTACCACATAGGGAAATACAGGGACTCTTATCTTCTAAAAACCACACTCTTTTCTCCCATCGCTGCGGAGAGCCTTGCAGATGAACAGAGAGGTGGGTAATGGGAAGGCAGGGATTATGACGCACAATGCGCTCAGAGAGAGGATCTTTTCTTTTTGTGTTGAATGTCTATAAGTGGTTTTCATCTGAGTAAACTTGGCAGAAGACGTGACTTGAGGGGACACCAGTGGCCGGCGTGACCAACTAAGAGGGTGAGGCAAAAGACAGAACAAAAAAGGAAATACCAGATCAACAGGGCACGGAAAGAGCGAATGGGGGGAGGAAGCGAGGACAAACCCAGGGGCCGGGCAGAGCGAGAACAACCGCACACGAGACCAACCCGACGGAACACCCAGGCACACAATGACAACGGGACACAAGAAACCCGGCAAAGGAGACACCAGGCAGGACGGGACACCCGGCGGCGAGACACCCGGCAGACGTAGACACCGCATAACAGACCCCCGGCACACAAGACACCCGCAACAAGACACCCGGCAGACGAGAGCACCTGCACACCAAGACAGCGGGCAGACGAGACACCCGTCAAGGAGAACCCGGCAGACGAGACACCCGGCAAACAAGACACCCCGGCATCACAAGACACCGGACCACACAAGACACCCGGCAGACGGAGTACACTCCCGGCTGACTAGACACCCGGCAGAAGAGACACCCGGCCCACAAGGACCCACCCGGCAACACAAGACACCGGCACACACGACACCGGCCGACGGAGGACACCCGGCACACCAGACACCGGCACACAAGACACCCGGGCAGACGAGACAACCGCGGCAGAGGAGACACCCCGGCAGGACGGATCACCCGTCACACAAGACACCCGGCAACGAGACACCCGGCAACAATGAACCCGGCAGACGAAGACAACCGGCAGACGAGACCACCCGGCACACAAGACACCCGGCAGGACGAGGAGAGTGACACCCGGCAGACGAGACACCGGGAGGACGAGACACCCGGCAACCAAGACACCCGGCAGAGAGACACACGGCACACAAGACACCCGCAGACGAGACACCCTGCAGACGAGACACCCGGCATCACCAAGAGAACCCGGCGACACAGAGACCCGGAGACATGAGACCCGGCAGACAAGACACCCGAACGGGACACCCGGGGGACGATACAGCCCGGCAGAAAGACACCCGGCAGACGAGACACCGGGCAGGGAGGACGCGTAACCCACGAGGCACCGGGC
Organism: Hymenochirus boettgeri; assembly: GCA_019447015.1. Lineage (NCBI taxonomy): Eukaryota > Metazoa > Chordata > Amphibia > Anura > Pipidae > Hymenochirus > Hymenochirus boettgeri. The sequence continues at coordinate 410,866,532 of CM033469.1, read as the reverse complement.
AGGACGAGACAACCGGCCGGGAAGACGGGACGAGAGGCACACGACACACCCGAAAAACGAGAAAACCGGGAAACGAGAAACCGGGGGCACACGAGAGACGCCGACATGACGAGACACCGGGCACACGAGACAACGGGCACACGAGACACCCGAGGGAGACGAGACACCGGGCACACGAGTAAGGGCACAACGCGAGGACACCGGAACGAGACAGCGGGACACGCGAGACACCCGACAGACGAGAGACGGGGCCGGCGAGAAACCGGGCAGGCGAGAACGGGTGCAACGAGCAGCGGGCAACGAGACAGCGGGACACGAGACACCGACAACGAGACACCGGGAGACGAGACAGCGGCGCAGACGAGGAAAGCGGGCACACGAGACGACCCGAAGACGAGACACAGGGCAACGATACACCCGGGCAGACGAGACACCGGGGAGACCGCGACCGGGCAACGAGACAACCGGGGAGACGAGACACCGGCAGACGAGACACCGGGGCAGACGAGGAACACCGGGCAGGAGAGACACCCCTGTAGACGAGACACACCGGGCAGACGAGTGAACGCGGGCAGACGAGAACGGACAGGAGCACCGGCGACGAGACACCCGCGAGGAGACCGCAGCGAGGAACCCGGGCAGACGATACACGCAACGACCACGGCAGAACGACAACGGCGGCACCACAGGGACCGAGACACCTGGCAGACGAGACACCACCAGAGGCCACACAGACTAGACACCTGGCAGCGAGAACCGAAGACGACAAGGGCAGACTGGACACCGGGAGAGTAACTATACTAACACCGTTTGGGATGACGAGCAACCGTTCAGAGCTATGTACACCTGAAGGAACCTTTAGACATGCACCGGGAGACGAGGACACCGGGCGAAACGATGATCACCGGGCAGACGAGATAACCGGCAGACGAGACACCGGGCCAGGACGAGACACCTGGTATAGACGAGACACCTGGCGGAGACCGGACACGGCAGAGGAGAGACACCTTTGATTATACTAACAGCTTAGACTAATCACCTGTTCATACGGTATACACCTTTCATTACTATACACCTGTCATACTATACCACCCTACATTACTATACACCTTTCATCTTTACACTATACCAATGCACCTTTCTACTATGACCTTCAACTATGCACCTGTCATACTATACACATTTCATACTATACACCTTTATACTATACACCTCATTACTATACACCTTTATACAATACACCTTTATATATACACCTTTCATTTTATGCAAGTTCATACTATGCACCTTCAATACTATACACTTACATCCTATAACCTTTCTACTATTACACCTTCATACCTACTACAAATCCTTATACATATACACCTTTCATAACTATACATCTTTCATCTAGTTATACCAATTTTCACCATAAAAATGATATTGTATTTTTACATGAGCCTGGAGAATTCTCTCATTACAAATATTGAAAACGACATATGACGATATTTCCGTGTATTGGGGAAATTAAATAGAGGAACAGCAGCAGGTGTTTTGCCCTTTGAAATAAGAAGAAAACAAGCGGGCCAAGCTAAAACCCCAAGTTTTTTTTGCTTTTTTTTTTATGGCAATTTCATTGCCCCCAGGGCAGAAAAATACGATCACATTCATAAATGGCATTGCCTGTCATAAACAAAAAGCATTCTTCCTTTTAATGATCGAGTACTTAGACACTGCAGGAAAATGAGATTGTCACTAACAACAGGCTAAGTGCCACTTACCTATAGAGTTGGTACCTAGTAGCCATGAAACAACAAGGCAAAGAATAAGAAGGGAATGTTTTATTGTACCGTGCAGGACAATGTTAAATGTGTGGAAGGGGAGAGAGGCCGAAATTCGTCATGAAATGTCTCGAGAATCATGTTACTATGTAGCAAGAAAAACTCAGACTTTCCTTCATTCATATGGCTTTTTATGCAGACGGAAGAAACAACAGCTGTTTAAATGAAAATGGTATGCCAGGCTATTCATGGGCCAATGCTGTTTTAAAAAGGGCAAAATACGCTTAAAAAATTGACTTTCATACAATACAAGGATTTGGGAAGGACTCCAATTAGGGTAATTTACAACTAAATTTCGGGAAGTGCTACTGATCTGGTCAAACATTTATACAAACATAGAAAGATAATCAATGCAACATTCCTAGGGCCCCATACAATATCATATATTTTGCACACTGGCATACTTTATAAACATAGAAAAGATCATCAATGCACATTCCTGGGCCCCATACAATATCATATATCTGCACACTGGCATTACTTTATAAACATAGAAAAGATAATCAATGCACTTCTGGGCCCCATACAATTCATATATCTGCACACTGGCAACTTATAAACATAGAAAAGATAATCAATGCACATTTCCTAGGCCCCATACAATATCAATATTATTTGCACACTGGCATACATTATACACATAGAAAAGATAATCAATGCACATTCCTGGGCCCCATACAATATCATATTATCTGCACACTGGCATACTTATAAACATAGAAAAGATAAATCAATGCACCTTCCTAGGCCCCATACAATATCATATTATCTGCACACTGGCATACTTTATAAACATAGAAAAAGATATTCAATGCACATTACTAGGCCCCATTACAATATCATATTATCTGCCACACTGGCTACTTATAAACATAGAAAAGATAATCAATGCACATTCCTGGGCCCCATACAATATCATATTATGCACACTGGCATACATTATAAACATAGAAAAGATAATCAATGCACATTCTTAGGCCCACATACAATATCATATTATCTACACACTGGCATACATATATAACATAGAAAAAGATAATCCAATGCACATTCCTGGGCCCCATACAATATCATATTATCTGCACCACTGGCATACTATAACAAAGGGGTTTTAGTATACATTAGTGAATCACGTGAAGAAAAGCCTTCCAACCACGCCAAGGTAAATTTTTAAAAAAATACTTTGCCTCATTTAATATAATTAATATTAATGTTAAGCAGCCCCTTCAATCTAGAACTAGTGATGATCCCAGTTTTGAAAATCCAATGGATTTTTCTAAGTTTCAAACTCGAAAGATCGACAATTCGTTTGAAATCAAAAAATTCGAGGAAATTCCAATTCAGTTGAATTTTCAGACATCAATAGGTTACACGGATACCAATATCGGAAATGGAACCTTGCCATGTTTTAGTTATCTACCCATTGCTTGTTTCATCTCAGGCCCAACCTCAGCCAAAGACTTTTTTGTCAAGTTCAAGCATTGCTTCAGTAATCACTATGAGGCAGCAGAGGGAGTGAGGAATTTCCCAGCATGCAGACAACTGTGAAGCATTCCAATGACAGCAAGAACGCAGACTGAGAAGAGTTTATCGATAATACGCACTTGATTGACGCTGTGTGTTTTTCTTATTGGATATCTAAGGAAGTCGAGAGGGACTGAATCAGCCAAAAAAGTGGAGATGATAGTTTTAAAAAAAACAATACTGAGCATGCTTGACTTGACAAAAAAAGTCAGTTGGGCCTGAGTGAAACAAGCAATGGGTAGAGATAAACTAAACATGGCAAGGTTCATTCCGATAGTGGATCCGTGTAACCTATTGATGTTCTGAAAATTCAACTGAATTGGAATTTCTCGAATTTTTGATTTTCAAACGGAATTGTCGATCTTTCGAGTTTGAAAACTTAGAAAAATCCATTGGATTTTCAAAACTGGGATTCATCACTAGTTCTAGATTGAAGGGGCTGCTTACATGTAAATATTTATAGATTAAATGAGGCAAAGTCATTTTTTTAAAAATTTACCTTGGCGTGGTTGGAAGGCTTTTCATTCACGTGATCACAGTAATGTATACTAAAACCCCTTTGTTTATAAAGTATGCCAGTGTGCAGATAATATGATATTGTATGGGGCCCAGGAATGGAATCGCGTGCCCTTGAACCGGTAGGAATAGTAATGGGGGCCCTTGAGCCCTGCAGGGTAATAGGATGGGGGGCCCTTGGCTGGTTTGAAAAGAATGGGGGCCCTTGACCGGTAGGAATAGGCTGGGGGCCCCTTGGGCCTGGTAGGTGGAAGAACAATGTTCGGGGTCGCCCTTGCCTTGTTAGGAAATAGTAAATTCGCGTCGAGCCCTGTCATGGGCCTCTGGTAGGTGGGGTCAGGTAATGGGGGGCGCTTGATCCGGTGCACTCGTAATGAATGGGGACCCTTGGCTTGTAGAATAGGAATGGGGGCCCTGAACCGGTATGAATCGGAAATGGGGGGCCCTTCACCGGTATGGAAATAGGAAGGGGCCCCTTGGCTGGTAGGTATAGGACTGTGGGGCCCTTTGACCGGTAGAATAGGATCGGTACCCTTTGCTGGAAGGAATAGGAATGGGGGTCCCTAGACCGGTAGGAAATAGTGAAATGGTGTCCCTTACCGGTGGATAGGAATGGGTCGTGCCCCTTGGCTGGTAGGTATAGGAATGGGGGCCCTTGACCGGTAGGAATAGGAATGGGGACCCTTGGCTGGTAGGGTATAGGAATAGGGGACCCTCTGCCCGGACTAGAAATAGGAATGGGGAACCTTGGCTGTAGGAAATACGGATGAGGACCCCCTTGACCGGGTATGGAAAATAAGGATGAGGGTGCCGCATTGGCTGGTAGGAATAGGGATGGGGACCCCTTGCTGGAGGAATAGGAATGGGGGGCCCTTGGCTGGTAGGAATATAAGAGGACTTCCTTGACCGGTAGTAATATGAATGGGGAAACCTTGTCCTGGTAGGAATAATGCTGGGGACCCTTGGCTGGTAGGAATTATGAAATGGGTGCCCTGGCTGTAGGAAATAGGACTGAGGACCCTTGACCGTAGGAATAGGAAATGGGGGCCCTTGGCTGTAGGAGATAGGAATGAGGATCCCCTGACCGGTAGAAAATCGGAAGGGAGAACCTTGCTGGATAGGAATAGATGGGACCCTTGGCCTGGTAATAATAGGAATGGGGCCCGTGGCTGGTAGGAATCGCGGAAGAGGAACCTTGGCTGAAGGAAATTAGGAATGATAGACCACCTTGTGCCTGGAAGGATAGAATGCCGACCCTTGGCTGGAGGAATAGAATGGGGGGCCCCTTGGCTGGGGTAGGATAGGAATGGTGTCCCTAGACCGGTAGGAAAATAGGGAATGGGGAACCCTTAGCTGGTAGGTATAGGAAATGGGGGCCCTTGACGGTCAACTAGAATGGGCACTTGGCCTGGTAGGTATAAAGATATGGAATGTTTCCCTTGAACCGGTAGTGAAATCGGAAGGGGGCCCTTGGCTGTGGTAATACTCCCCTACCCCCAACGAGGTGTATGTTCAGTCAACCCGGAATTCGGGCCCTTGACCCGTGTTAGGAATATGAAATGGGGGCCCTTGGCTGGTAGGTAAGTATGGGGGCCCCTAGAACCGGTAGGAAAATAGGAATTGGTGCCCTTGTCTGTGTAGGTTACTAAGGAATTGAGGGCCCTTGACCGTAGGAATAGAATGGGGGGGCCCTTGGCTGGAGGAATAGGAATGTGGGACCCTGGCTGGGAGGGAAACAATAGGAATGGGGTCCCCTAGACCGGTAGGAAATATTAATGGGGGCCCTTGCTGGTAGGTATAAGGGAATGGGGGCCCTTGACCCGGTAGGGAATATGAATGGTGGCCCTTGGCCTTGAAGTGAAATGGAATGGGGACACCTTGCTGTAGGTAACATAGGAATGGGGCCCTGACCAGTAGGAATAGGAAATTGGGGCCCCTTGGCTTGGTAGGATAATCGGACTTGGGGCCCTACCGGTGGAATATGGAATGGGGACCGTGGGCTGGTAGGAAATAGGAATGGGGGCCCTAGACCGGTAGTATAGGAATGGGTGCCCTTGGGCTGGTAGGTATAGAATGGGTGCCCCTTGACCGTAGAAAAGGAATGGGGGCCCTTGGCTGGAAGAATAGAATGGGACCCTTGGCTTGTAGGAATAAATTGGGGCCCTTGGCACTGGTAGGAATAGGAATGAGGACCCTTGGCTGGAAGGAATAGGAATGGAAGACCCTTGGCTGGAAGGAATAGGAATGAGGACCCTTGGGCTGTAGTAATAGGAGTGGGGCCCTTGGCATGGTAGGAGGAGTGGGTGTCCTATACCGGTAGGAAAATAGGAAATGGGACCGTCGCTGTAGGTATAGAAATGGGGGCCCTTGACCGGTAGAATGGAGGAATGGGTGGCACTTGGCTGTTAGGTATAGCAATTGGGTGCCCTTGGCCTCTTAGGAGAATAGGAATGGTGGGTCCCTTTGGCTGGTAGGTATGGAATGGGGGCCCCTAGACCGGTAGGAAAATAGAATGGGGGCCCCTTGCGATAGGATATATGGAATGGGTGGCCCTTGACCGGATAGGAATAGGAATTGGGGCCCCTTGTCTGGAATGGACTAGGAATGGGGACCCTTGGCTGTGTAGGAATGAGGAATTGGGGCCCTAGACGGTTATGAATCGTAATGGGGGGCCCTATTGCTGGTAGGTAACGTGAATGGGGGCCCTTTACCGGGTAAGGAATAGGAATGGGGGCCCTTGGCTGGAAGGAATAGGAATGGGGACCTTGGCCTTGTAGTATATATGAATAATTGGGGCCCTAGACCGGTAGAATATGAATGGGGGCCCGTGGCTGGTAGTATATAAATGGTGGGGCCCCTAGACCGGTCTAATTAGGAATGGGGGACCCTTTGGCTGTAGGATAGGATTGGGTCCTAGACCCCCGTAGGAAAAATAGGAAAATGGGGCCCTTGGCTGGTAGGACTATAGGCAGGGGGCCCTTTGACCGGTTTCCGCTACTCTATCGGAATAGGAATGGGGGCCTTGGGCTGAAGGAATAAGGAATTGGGACCGCTTGGCTGGTAGCAAAGAGGAATGGGGGCCCTAACCGGTAGGAAATAGGAATTGGGCCCTTGGCCTGGTAGGAATATTAATGGGGGGGCCCTAGAGCGCGTAGATAGGAAATGGGGGCCCCTTGGCTGTAGGGTTATATAGGGAATGGTGAGCCCTTGACCGGATTAGGATAGGGATTGGGCCCTTGGCGTGGAAGAAAATACGGAATGGTACCCCCTTGCTGCTAGAGTCACAAATAATCGGGAATATCGTGGGCCCTAGACCGTAAGGAAATGAGATAATCTGGGGACCCTGTTGGCTGGTAAGGAATAGGAATGGGGGCCCTAGTACCGGAGGATAGGAATGGGCGTGGCCCTTGCGGTATTATAGGATGGGGGGCCCTTTAGCCGGTTTAGGTAATAGGAATGGTGGCCCTTGTGCTGGAAGGAAGTAGGAAATGGGACCCTTGGTCTGGTAGATAATAGGAATGGGGGCCCTCTAGACTCGTATAGAAATATGGCATAAGGTCTTCACGGAATCAACGAAAAAAATACAAAAAACACTGTGTCATACACACCCCCCCTATGGCGTGTGTTAATGGTTTGTCAGCTGCCATGTAGATTCAAAAACCTTGCCTTTAGACATTAAGTGCTAGTTGTGTACTATGGGGTGCCTCGCGAGTGAGAGGGAAGCATGTTGCCCCAATCACTCCCGCGATATTTAAGCATTGACACCAGAATTGATCTAGGGGAACAATTATGTAATGTCGGTACATGGCGCCTTTATATTGTGCTATGATCTCCATTTGAATGGTTCTTCCCTGAAGTAGCCGCAGTTTTTCATTGCCATCCCCTCATCTAACTGGTGGCACTTATTGCTCCTAATCGTTTTGGGTAGAGCCCAATGCACCTTCTAAACATGTCGTACCGAGGTCTTCAATGCCATCCTTCTAAACATGGTACCCCGCTTCCTCTAAATGCACCTCTCCATTATACACACATGGTACCCCGTTCGGGGACCCACCTCTGTACTTCTCGTACATCTGGCACACATCGTACTCCGCAACTCACTAGAGTAGCACCAACTAATGCGTAAATGCACCTTCTGAACATGTACCTCGTCTTGCTTCCTGTAGAGGATTCTCCGGAAAATTGCAAGTCCGGGAGTCGTGACGGATTCACGCCAACGAAACCAAAGGAAACTTGACATGGAGCGGTACAAGCTGGAGGCCATCCACAACAAGTGGAAGGAAAACTGCACTTCTGAACACCATTGTCCTTCTTCATTCTATATGGCCGCATGTAGGGGCTTTTCGCATATTCCATATGTATGCCAGAAATTTTGGCTTTCCTTTGGTTGGTAATTGACCACCTAAGACCGTAGCCCTGGTCCCTGGCTGTGCCTACCCTGGAACCGACACCGTGAGGGGGAGGGATGTGGGGGGGTGGGATTTTGTGGGGGGGGTGTAATGTTTTTTAGGGCTAATGTATTGAATTCGTGGGAACAGCAAAAGGGTTCCTGCTTTTGCCAATACATTGCGCTTCCGTTTCTGTTTTTGGGAAGGGCGCATCCGATGACCCATTTTGTTTTCACATCGCATGCATTCCATAATGAAACGGGGCATCGCACGAAGATCACACTGTAATCCGCCACCTGTTGGGTGTTTATTGTGTGGTGCGGTGCAGTTTTGAAATAACCAGGAAGCAGAAGAGAGGTAACAGAAACTTGCAGGTTCGTCTTACCTCTCTCAGTGACAGTGACACCATAGCCCATGACTGAATGTTACCCCCCGACTGCCTTCTCTGAGCATGTGCCTAGCAGGGTTGTACCTACCAGGGAGCAAGACAGCATAGGGGTGGCCCCATCTTCTCTGAGCAGTCTAGCAGGGTTTTACCTAACCAGGTAGCAACCGCAATGGGCGCCCATCTTCTCTGAGCAAGTTGCTAGCAGGGGTGTCCTAACCGAGGGGAGCAGACCTCCGGGCTGCGCCCATCTTCCTCTGAGCATGTGCTAGCAGGGGGTGTACCTCCAGGGGAACAGGACCGCAGGGGGCACCCTCTTCTCTGAGCATCGTGCTAGCAGGGGTTGTACTACCAGGTTAGCAACCGCAGGGGGCGCCCATCTTCGTGTGCTCTGATATGTGCAGCAGGGGTTGTAACCTACCAGTGGAAGGCAACCGCAGGGGGCCCCATCTTCTCTGAGCATGTGCTGCAGGGTGTACCTACCAGGTGAGCAGAACCAGCAGTGGCTCCCATCTTCTCTGAGCATAGGTGCTACAGGTGTTGTGACTACCAGGGAGCAACCGCAGGGGGCGCCCATCTTCTCTGAGCATGTGCTAGCGGGGGTTGTACCTATCAGGGAGCAGACCGCAGGGGGGCGCCCATCTTCTCTGAGCATGTGCTAGCATTGGTTGAACCTCCCAGGGGACAGACCCGCAGGGGCGCCCATCTTTCCTCTTATCATGTGCTAGCGGGGGTTGTACCTACCAGGGGAGCAGACCGCAGGGGGCGCCCCATCGTCTCTAGCAGGTGCTACAGGAGTTTACCTACCATGGGAGGCAGACAGCAGTGGGCCCCATCTTCTTTCCATTCGTCTTTCCTATGTGATTTTGTACCTGAAGTTCGGAGAGAGGTGGGGGGAAGGGGAATAACGTTTATCTGCATTACAGGTTCATCCGACATCCTCGGCTTTTCTAACTATTGTGGTTTGGGGTTTTTAGGAGGATATTTAACATGATATCATTTTCCTATGAGGGTGAACATTGCCCTTTAAGTTACAATCAATGGAGGGTTAGTGTGCCTTATTTTCTTTCGTCACTTATATGACATTGTTATCTTTTGCCAACAGGTTCGCTTTAGCCCAAATCTAGACACACACAACTGATAGCCCCCTCACACGGGGGCCACTCTGGCCTGGTCCGAGTGCACTGTGTCCAGCCTAATGACTGCTGGTTGGGCAGGAAGCTGATCCAGAAATGAGTCACCAGTTCAGGGCTATGATTTGAAACAGTCCTAACCAGTTTGGTGACTATGTCCCAGCGGTGCAAGCCACTATGTGGTAGCAATTAATAGCCCCGTGGACGGTGTGATCTTGAAGATTTGAAAAGCCCACCCCCTGCCAGGCCAATGCCTCACCCCTTATCCTGGGCTGGAACCATATGGAGAGCGTGTAATGAATTCTGGAGATAAGTGCCATTGTGCTTGGGATCTTGTGGTTGATACTATCACCACTTCCACGTGGGTCTCTGAGCTGGGCGGAGGTTTTTCTTATCAAGTGTTCAGGGAACATAAAACCGGATTTTGGATGGATCCAATTCCATTGAGTCAATCGCCGTAACCCGGGCCATCGCTGTCGCGAAGCTGAACCCTCAGGTACAAATCTATTTTTTAAAAGGATTTATTCAGCCATGAACATATGGGCTGAATCCCCAGTAAGACGTCCAACGTGTTCTAAGGGACTTTACTTAACCTCTTTTATATAACTATTCCTCCAATCTTGTATTACCGTCTGTGTAGTTACACACTATCGTTCTGGTGCTTTCTTTTAATTGATTTTAAAAGTGTGTTCCCCCTATTTTTACCGTGGTGCCACATGACAAACAGTGCTGTCCGGAATGAATGAAGTGCCCCAATGACCCTTCCCCGCACTGGTTTAATGCGTCTAAAGGTTATTTCGGTTTAAATGGCGTCTCTGGGAGAGCGAAGAAAGGGGTCACAAGTATTTGTGTTTACCTGCGGTCCGAGGGCCGTAACAACGCTGGGCCCGACCTGCCTTTAAAATTCTCCCCTTGGGAATCGTTTTTTTAATTTCCATACTTTTCTGTGGTTTCCTTTCTCTAGAACCCATTGGAAGGATTTTCAGTGGATTTGCAAGGCGGAGAACCTACTGGCCCCTGCCCCTATGTTACCGAACAACTTGGGGGTGTGAATGTTTGAAGTTAAAGTTTCTCATGTATGCTCATAGTGAGCTGATCCAGAAAGAGGGCGCTTGTGTTTATTAATGTTTTTTAAAAAAATTGGTGTTGGTTTTTCGTTTGGTACACAAAAGTGCAAGTTTACCCATCAAATGTAAAAATGGGTATATGGTTTCCAAAAAAAACTCCCCAAAACTGCAATGAGTTAGGAAATTGAGAGATTAAGCAAACTGAAATTCTGCCTGATCTGTTTACCTTTCTCCTCTCCTTTCCGTTTCTTTCATGTTCGCAACTTCAGTCCATGACATCACCGCCAATGACTAATGCTATTCCCGCTAGCTGCGCAAGCTTGTAAATAGCTTGAAGAGATTAGCCCCCGATATCTTGGCCGCTTTCTAACTGTTGTAGGTTTTGGGGTGATTTCCTGTAGATATTCCCGTTAACTACATTACTGGGACGGTAAAATGTAAGTTAAACTCTATGGTGTGTGGAGGAGGAACAGCCGGAGAGTACGTGTCAATCTATTTCTCATATCCCTTTATACTTTATTGTTTAACAAAGCTTTGCCCTTGCAAAAAACCGCCAACTGGAGATCAGAAAAAAAAGGACAACATTCTATTTAAAAAGGGGGAACCAAGGTCTCCAGACAGCAATGTCCCAATAGACAGCAGCACATTCCCAAAGATAAGCAACAAGCTGTCTTACCTTTCCCTTAGTTATGTCTTGTTGCAGGATGTATGAAATAACCGTGGGTATAGTGGTCAGTTCCCATAATCCACCTTAACTAGTGACACCCAAGCTAAATACACCGTTACTTTCACATACTCAACTAAACGAGAATCTGACAGCCACATCAATCACAGATCTTGTTACAGGAGATTTTTGCCTCCAGACACAGACAGAGATTGATTAGTGTTTGGACACCCTATGTTTTTAAGATTTAAACAGGGTTAAAGGGTATCACCGCCCTCGACCAAAAACTTTAATATGCTTAGTGGACCTTAGCTCACCCCCCAAACACCAGTGGTTTGTTAAAAAAAACATCTGAAAGGTACTTACAGTCCCATTCTTTCCCCGGCGCCCCCTTCCCAAGTCTGATCTCGTTGCCTTGGTGCTTTCCGGCTTGAAAGCAGGGGGCCAGCCGGCAGCCCCATGCTGTGATTGGCTGAGAGGCAGCCAATCACAGACCCAGCTGAACATCAATGCATAACACCTGGTATACGGAGGAACTGTAAAAAAAGTTTTTGATGCTATTTTTTTTATTTTTAAACCAAATTCCTTGGGGTGGGGCTTGGGTACCCTACACTACCGAAAAGGTTTTTAGGTAGGAGGGTGGGTGGTGGCTTCTCTCACATATCATTGTCCTTATTGAGGTTAGGAAGCGCAGGGACCAAGGGACTCACAGACACCTCCTATTCTCGACTTTTTGGGACTTTGGGGCAACAAGCCACATGCAGTTGAACTGTTTTTTGGTCCCAGAGGATAGGTAAAGATTTTTTAACACTACAACAGTGGGGCCATTAGTGGGTCAATTTTATTTTTGGTTGGAACATGCCCTTTAATCTGTTACCATTCCTTTGCCTGTCTACCCGAAAAAAGCAAAATGACCTTAAAGTTTAGTTCTATCAGTTCTGAGGATTTAAACTGTGACCATCCTGGGCTGTGTGTTCTTGAATGAGCTGATGTTGACTGCTGACCACCACAGCATATGCAAGATCACATTAAGATAACTTTTATTTTGGCTAGAACAGAATCTTAAAAATCTGAAAACAATCAATTTGTAATCGTGGAAAGCTGCGTGTCTTGACACTGTAACGCTGCTCTTTAACCCTGCAGTGTTTAATGGTAATATCAGGGAATATTGGTGTGGCAGCAGATTTGTATAGAAAATAACAACAGGTGCTCCCAGAGCCCTAAAATTACGTCACTCTTGACCAACACAACCATTTCAGTGGCTGCATAACTTTAAAGTGGGCAAATACATGGGATTGGGGGCATCTTAACTTACATTAGGGTGATCATGTCTCTTTAATGTAAGTTTTTATGGACACGGATCTTTTCTCCCCTGGGGTATAAACTTACTGACAGGGCACTTAAAATCAGCGTGTTAGTGTCTCTAACTACATTGCACATACGGGAAATACGCCATACCCCTACATACAAACATTACACAACTTTGTTTCAGATTCAAGTGAATTTATTAAAAGAACATATAAGAAGTTGACAAAGACACAATTACACACACATTATCACTAGGAACCACACACACAGGACAAATACACACCCACGATACTTCTACGTTCAACACTTATTTTTGTTCAACAGACCACGCAGTTTTGTTAATAAATTTTATTTAGGGGCAATACATTCTTGGCCTGTGGGGGCAACGGTGTTCACTGACTGGTATTTATAACCCTGCTTATAGCCAAACTGCAATTAGCAAATGCCAAGAGTACCCTGCAGGACGGGCCGATTGGGTGACCATGGTAAATTTGTCATACCGTGACATATGGGGATTATGGCATTGATACATACTGTATTTTCGAATAATTGGTACTACCGTGGGACTTTTATTTGCATTAAATTTGGGAAGACACCAATGGAAGGCCTGCAATAATTCCCTACAGGTCAGAGCCCTCCTCCCGATGATAACAAGCCAGGCCTAATTCCAGGTTTAATACCAGGAGGTGACCAATTAAATGCTGGGAAATTGGCCAAACATAAGTGTTAATTGACTTTTATATATAAAGGGCGTTTTTCCCTGCTAGCCACTGGGACTATACATCACCATCATTGCGTCTTGCCTCCAAGTTAAAAGGCTTGGAGCGCTCACTGCAGGGACGAGTGTCCTTGGCGTATCAAAAGTTTCCGCCCCCGAACTAAATTACCCTTGCAGTGAGTCCCCTACTAGCTTCAAACATCATAAAATCGCATCCTTTATTAAAGCTAGTTACAGGCTGCCACCATAATCTTTCCTCTGTCTAGTGAACAGAAGTGTTTTCATTGGGGATCGCTTTAAAAACAATCAAAATGAGACTTCCTTTTGTTTTACCTCCTCCAGTCATGAAAACTTGCCTAGTGCCTGCTAACAAGCAGTCACTTACGAATGAGCATAATTCTCCTTTAAGAAATGTCCCTTTGTTTCCACAGTAGGATTCCAAGTGGGCTCCTCAAGCCGGACTGTTAGTGGGTGAGCATGGTGCTGGTGATGTCCACACCTCACTGTGTAAAAGCAGGAAGCACCACCCCTTATACGCTGTATTTTGGATATATTAACCAAAAAGCGTGATCCTGAATTCCTTTAAAGGTATGGTGCGTCTTTTCAAACAGAATGGAACCACACTCAGAATGATATTTGCTTAGCTATCCAACCGAATGCTTGTACCATTCAGAAGCGAGAACCCCCTACGTAGTGGAAATTCGATACATACATTCAATACAAAAGAACAACACTCTGAACTAATCACAGTCACTAGAATCACAGTACGAGAGATTTCGCCACTATGTCACAGGTACGAGAAGACTTGTCCTGGGATCTTGGATTTCCTTTTTTTGAATTGCTAAAACGGTTTACCCTCACAGACCATCTCCAACAAAGATCGTCCAATAGCAGGTGACATGATGTATGATGCACGGTGGTTCCCGCTTCAACTCCTACCAAGACACCCCATTTCCTATATTTGCAGACCTGTTCGAAAAAATCCATCGTAGCTCCACTGACAGCATTCTAGGAAGCTTGGTAGGTTTTTTAGTCATAGAGGGATTGACTATGTTGACTGGCGTGGAAACAATCTGATTCCTTTTAGAAAATAGAGAGACCTCCCCCAAAAAATATGTGAAATGGTGAACAAGAATTCTTTGTGTGATGAAAAACAAAGAGCTGTACATTTCACGTGCCCCAATTACCCCCACTCCACAGATCTCCTTTGTTGGTTACTACAACTTTGGAAATACTTAACACAATCTGTACAGCATGCACATGGGCTTTCCTGTAGAGAATTAGTTACTTACAGACAAATCTAGAACAATTAAACAACAAAACATTATAAATCATTACAACGAGCCAGACCTTCTATTCACCGGAAATACAGGGGGCCATTGGAGCCATAGACCTCTGCCCAAGTGGCCGCCATGTTTCCATTTGTTTATTTCTGCCTGTGTTTAAACATTGAACAAAATAATAATACGGAGCTTCTTGTCGGAGAACAATAAAGCGAAGCGTCTCTTTGGACTGTTACAGCACTGGACAGGTTCGCCGGTATGAAGTCCATTGACCGTCTCTAAGATGCTTCTGGTGCGTAATAGTCAGGATCATGTGTCTATTTCAATTTGATTGATCTATTACTGCTCGTAAAAATTTTGGGCTACCATGGTAGAAAGATCAGATACTGCAATACTTAAAACCAGCAACTTCACTTGACACCATGCGTGTTTATATTTTTTTCTCAATGTATCTTCAACTATTCCCAACTTCCATATCACTTTCAATTGCTATTGCCCAAGAATTTTAGAACTTGGAGAGACCTCCAACCTTGTTATGTAGCCAGTTGACTTATCACATGAGCAATGGCCTTACACAAACACGTAGGACCACGTATAGACCTCACATGACGCGACAGAACCAAGTGCACACATTATACCTAAATGGTCCTCAAACTTGCGGATGCTGCAGTTGGACGGTTGGCTTCACATGCAAAGTGTTGTACCATGACACGAGTGTAGAACAGGCCCAAGAGTTCGCAGGGTCAACATTAAAGCGTGGCTGGGAATGTATTAACATGGTGTACCCTTCACGGGGGGAGTCCATTTTAGTGACAGTTACTCCTCTTTTGGGGCTTTCCTTATACCTCTTCTGCTCATAGGTTCACCAGATATTATCATGGTAGTGATTCTTTGAACCTTATTCATGATTTATAGTCAAAAAGGGTTACAATAAAGGTAATCTGTAATTCCAGAACCACTAACAAGTGTCCCTTGCAAACAGCAATTAAGGTTTGTTTCCATGACGCCAAGATTGAAACCTTCATAATAACAGACGCTCTGGAATGGATTTTCAGCGCTGCCATCGTGTTTTCCCCATATCCAGGCCAACCTAGACATTTAGCCAATACAGAATGCAAATTCTGAAAGGAAAAACTGTCATCATGGGAGTACGAGGGCCTTAATTCATAAAAACATCCCATCTATTCCACTGTAATGACTAAGGGGATTTCAGCTTTAGCCAACTACATCCTATAGTGTACATTTATAAAGCTATAAAATATACCCTATAGTCCCTACCTTATAAAGTATATAATAACACCCTAATAGCCTACCATTTATAAAGCTATATAAAACAAACCCCTATAGTGTAGCATTATAACGCTATAAAAACACCCTCTAGTGTACCATTAGAAAAGCTAGATAAAGACACCCTATATCCTACCATTATAAGCTCTATAAATACTACCCTATATGCCTACCATATAAAGCATATAACTACACCCTATTAGCCTACCATTAGAAGCTATATACATACACCCTATATCTACCTTATAAAGCTATATAAATACACCCTATAGCTACCATTATATAAGCGAGAATACATACACCCTATCGTGTCACCATTATAAAAGCTATAATAAATACCACCCTATAGTGTACCCTTATAGCTATATAAAATACACCCTATAGTGTAGCCATTATAAAGCTAATATAAAGCACCCCTATGCCTACCATTAGAGCTATATAATACTCCCTATAGCCTACCATTATAAACGCTATATAAATACAACCCTATAGGCCTACATTAAAACATATAAATCACCCTATAGTCTAACCTATTATCAGCTATATAAATACACCCTATAGCCGACCATATAAGCGATATACTAAACCCTATGTACCATTATAAAGCTGTATAATACACCCTATAGTGTACCCATTATAAAGCTATAAATACACCCTATAGTCTCCATTATAACGCTATATAAGTACACCCTATAGTCCTACACCATTATAAAGCTATATAAATACACCCTATAGTCTACTTTATAAAGCTATATAAATACAACACTCGAATAGTCTACATTATAAGTACTCTATAAATTACACCCTATAATGTACCATTATAAAGCTATATAAATACACCCTATAGTCTACATTATAAAGCTATATAAATACACCCTATAGTCTCCATTATAAAGCTATATAAAACACCCTATAAAGTCTCCATTCTAAAGCTATATAAATACACCTATATCCTACCATTATAAACTTTATAAATACCACGCCTAATAGTCTAACCTTATAAGCTGTTAGAAATACACCCTTAGTCTACCATTATAAAGCTATATAAATACACCCTTAAGTCTACCATTATAAAGCTTTATAAAATATCAAACCCTATAGGCCGACCATTATAAACGCGATACAAATACACCCTATAGTCCTACCCATTATAGTAACGCTTTATAAATACACCCTATAGTCTACCATTATAAGCTTTATAAATACACCCTATAGTCTGTACCATTATAAAGCTATAGAAATACACTGTAATAGTCTACCATTATAAAGCTTTATAAATACCCCTATAATGTCCATTAGCAGCGCTATATAATACAACCCTCTAGTCTAACCATTATAAAAGCTATATAAATACACCCTATATCTAACCATTATGAAAGCTATTAAATACCCCTATATGTACCATTATCAAAGCTATTATAAAAACACCCTATAGTCCCTACCGTAAGCTATTAAATACACCCTATTCTACCATCAGAAAGCTTTATAAATACCCCGTATATGGTACCATTATAAAGCTATATAAATACACCCTATATTCCTACCATTATAAATCTATATAAATCACACCCTACTAGTGTACCATCTAAACGCTAATAAATACCCCCTATAAAGGTTACCATTATAAAAGCTTTATAAATACACCCTATATATCCCATTATAAAGCTATAGAAATACACCCTATATCCTACCATTATAAAGCTAAGTACAACACACCCTATAGTCTAACCATTATAAGCTTTATAATACAAAAACCCTATAGTCTACCATTTCAAGCTTTCATAATACCCCTAAGTCTACCATTATAAACTTTAAAATAACACCTAGTAGTCTACCATTCTAAAGCTTAATAAATACACCCTATAGTCTACCATTATAAAAGCTATATAAATCCCCTATAGTCTACCATTTATGAAAGCTTTAAAATACACCCTATATGTCCTAACCATTATAAAGCTATATAAATACCCCTAGAGTCGACCATTATAAAGCTTTATAAATCGCCCTATAGTCCTAACCATTAAAGCTATATAAATACACCCCTATACTCCTAAACCATTCTAAAGCTATAGGGTATAGCTACAACCCTATAGTCTTCTATTTAACGTTTATAAATACACCCTATATTCCTAACCATTATAAAGCTATATAAATAACACCCTATAGTCTACCCATTATAAAGCTATATAACACACCCTATAGTCCTACCATTATAAAGCTATAATAATACACCCCATAGTCTACCATTATTAACGCTTCTAAATACACCCCATAGTCACCATTATAAAGCTTTATAAATACATCCCTATATTCTACCATTATAAAAGCTTTATCAATCACCCTATAGTCTACCATTATAAAAAGCTATATAAATACATCCCTATCAGATGTCCATTATAAAGCCTATATAATTACACCCTATAGTCTACCATTATCAAGCCTTAATAAATACACCCTATAGTTCTACCATTATACAAGCTATACTAATACACCTATGTGTACCATTATAAACTATATAAATACAACCCTATACGTCTACCATTAGAAAGCTATTAAAATACACCCCATAGTCTAACCATTATAAAGCTATATATAACACCCGATAGTGGCTACCATTATAAAGCTTTATAACTACACCTATATGTCTCCATTATAAAGCTTTATATAAATACACCCTATAGTCTACCATTATAAGCATATAAATAACACCCTATAGTGTACGCATTAAAGCTATCAATTACATACACCCCTACTAGTCCTACCATTATAAAGCTATATAAATACCCCCCTATAGTCTACCATTATAAAGCTTTCATAAATACACCCTATATTCTAACCATTATAAAGCGCTTTATACAATACACCCTAATATTCTACCATTATAAAGCTTTATAAATACACACCCATAGTCTACATTATAAAGCGATAGATCAATACCCCGATAGTCTACTCATTATAAAGCTATATAATATTACACCCTATATCTCCATTATAAAGCTAATACTAAATACACCCTTAGTCTACCATTATAAAGCTTTATTAAATACACCCTATATCTAAACATTATAAAAAGCTTTTATAAATACACCCTATCTAACTACCATTATAAACGCTATAATAAATACATGTCCCTATGAGTCTACCATTATAAAAGATAGCTAATAATACACCCTATAGTCTACCATTATAAACATATATAAATAAAACCCTATACGTCACCATTATTACTATTAAATACACCCTATAGTCTAACCATTATAAAGCTTTATAAATACACCCTATAGGTCTACCAATTATAGAGCTATATAAATACACCCTATAGTCTACACATGTAGTAAATCTATATGAAATACACCCTATAGTCTAATGCCATTATAAAGCTTTATAAATACACCCTATCGTCTTACCATTATAAAGCTATATAAATCAACCCTATAGTCTCCATTATAAAGCTATAATAAATACACCCTATAGTCTCCCAAATTTTTTATAAAGCTTATATAAATACACCCATAGTCTACCATAATAAAGCTATATAAATACAACCCATTAGTCTACCATATTAAGCTATATAATACACCCTATAGCTACCATTATAAAGCTTTATAAATACACGGATATAGTCACCATTATAAATCTATATAATACACCTATAGTCTAACCATTATAGAAGCTCATATAAATACACCCTCTAGTCTACCATTATAAAGCTTTATAAATACACCCTATAGTCTAACCATTTATAAAATCTATATAAAATAACACCCATACGTCTACCATTATAAAGCTATAAGTTAAATACACCCTATACAGTCCTTACCATTATAAAGCTATATAAATATCCCCCTATAAGGGCTACCATTATAAAGCTATATAAATCCCCCATGTCCTACCATTATAAATCTGTTATAATACACCCTACTAGTCTACCATATAAAGCTT
>CM033469.1:410828798-410844964 GCA_019447015.1 Hymenochirus boettgeri | reverse complement strand
CGAATGTGCATTGATTATCTTTTCTTTGTTTAAATGTATGCCAGTGTGCAGATAATGATATTTATGGGCCCAGGATGTGCATTGATATCTTTCTATGTTTATAATGTATGCCAGTGTGCAGATAATATGATATTGTATGGGGCCAGGAATGTGCATTGATTATCTTTTCTATGTTTTAATGTATGCCAGTGTGCAGATCTATGATATTGTATGGGGCCCAGGAATGTGCATTGATTATCTTTTTTGTTAATTAAGTCCCATGTGTGCAGATAATATTCTCCACATTTGCCATTTTGCTGACTTTCTACTTCAAACCACCATTCCCACCTCTTCAAGTTAATGATTTGTAATAGTAGTCATCACTAAAGTGACCCACCATAATTGGACCCTCGCACTAACTTTATCAATGCAACCTCAGAAAACTTTTAACATAAATAAATAAAAAACTCTCGAAATTGCCACTTTTTTGTTTCTGCTCACGATTTCCAGACTTCCCTTCCGCTTCCTTCCTCCGCCGCGATTTCTGGAATATTCAAAATGTGTTCTACCCATGAAAAGCAAATCAACGGAAGTCCCAAAGATGGCGGCCCATTTGACTTTGTTGCAATCTTTTGATACACAAATTTGCTTTATCCCTAGCTGGATAACACATGTTATCCATAAGGCTGGGGACACATGTTTGCGCGCCCAACAAAAATGTAATTCTTTTGAAAACGACATGGAAGCCGATTCATCACTGTCCTGTATGTAATGCAGAATAAAACGAATTCAGAAACGTCCATACTTTGCCTCTTTTTTTTTTCCCCAGTTGTGTATTCTCTTAGAACAATTTTTTTTTCAGCAAAGAATAATTCTATTGGCTGCCAAGGCAAAACAGGCAGCTTTAACAGTGGTCAATTTTTTTCTGTGTGCTGTATGTATATGTATGGGGCCCAGGAATGTGCATTGATTATCTTTTCTATGTTTATAAAGTATGCCAGTGTGCAGATAATATGATATTGTATGGGGCCCAGGAATGTGCATTGATGATCTTTTCTATGTTTATAAAGTATGCCAGTGTGCAAATAATATGATATTGTATGGGGCCTAGGAATGTGCATTGATTATCTTTTCTATGTTTGTATAAATGTTTGACCAGATCAGTAGCACTTCCGCTAAATGTAGTTGTAAATTACCCTAATTGGAGTCCTTCCACAATCCTTGTATTGTATGAAAGTCATTTTTTAAGCGTAGTTGCCCTTTAAAACAGCATTGCCCATGATAAGCTGGCATATCCATTTTCCTTTTAAACATGCTGTGTTCTTCGTCTGCATAAAAAGCCATATGGAATGAAGGAAGAGTCTGAGTTTTCTGCTACAATGTAACAATGATTCTCGAGACATTTCCATGACGATTTCGCCTTCTCTCCCCTTCCCACACATTTAAACATCTTGTCTGCACGGTACAATAAAACATTCATTCTTATTCCTTTGCCTTTTATTTCAGGGCTAATAGGTAGCCAACTCTATAGGTAAGTGGCACTTAGCCTGTTGTTAATGACAATCTCATTTTCCTGCAGTGTCTAAGTACCGATCATTAAAAGGAAGAATGCCTTTTTGTTTATGACAGCAATTGCATTATGAATGTGATCGTATTTCTGCCCTGGGGCAATGAAATTGTCTTCTGGGTTCTTAGCTTGGCCGCTTGTTTTCTTCTTATTTCAAAGGGCAGAAACAAGCCTGCGTGTTCCTCTATTAATTTCCCCCAATATCACGGAAAATATCTCATATGTCAGTTTTAATATTTGTAATGAGAGAATTCTCCAGGCATCATTGTAAAAATCAATATATTTTTTGGTGAATAGTGTATACTGTGAAAGATGTATAGTATGAAAGGTGTATTGTATGAAAGGTGTATAGTATGAAAGGTGTATAGTATGAAAGGTGTATAGTATGAAAGTGTATAGTATGAAAGGTGCATAGTATGAAAGGTGCATAGTATGAAAGGTGCATTGTATGAAAGGTGTATAGTATGAAAGGTGTATAGTATGTAGGGTGTATAGTATGAAAGGTGTATAGTATGTAGGGTGTATAGTATGTAGGGTGTATAGTATGAAAGGTGTATAGTATGTAGGGTGTATAGTATGAAAGGTGTATAGTATGAAAGGTGTATAGTAGAAAAAGGTGTATAGTATGAAAGGTGTATAGTATGAAAGGTGTATAGTATGAAAGGTGTATAGTATGAAGGTATGGGATAGTTATAAAAGGTGTATAGTATAAAAAGTTGTATAGTATGAAAGGTGTATAGGATGAAAGTGTGTTACTGTATAGATGTTTAGTAAATAAGGTGTATAGTATGAAAGGTGTATAGTATAAAAGGTGTATAGTATAAAGTATGGTTTTGAGTTGGGTTTGTGGGTTTATAGTATGAAAGGGTGTGTATAGTATGTAGGGGTGTTATAGTATGTAGGGTGTATGTATGAAAGGTGTATAGGGTGTGTATTGTTGTAGGGTGTTAGTATGAAGGTTGTATAGTATGAAAGGTGTGGTGTTTATAGTATGTAGGGTTGTTATAGTATGAAAGGGTGTATAGTATATGAAAAGGTGTTATAAGTATGAAAGGTGTATAGTATAAAAGGTGATAGTATGAAAGGGTTATAGTATAAAAGGTGTATAGTATGAAAGGTGTATAGTATGAAAGGTGTATAGTATGTAGGGGTGTGTATAGTGTGAAAGATGTATAGTATGAAAGATGTTTAGTATGAAAGGGTTTGTATAGTAGGTGGGTGTATAGTGTGAAAGATTTGTATAGTGTGGAAAGATGTATAGTATGAAAAGTTTATAGCTGAAAGGTTTTAGCATGAAACGTATATAGTATGTAGGGTGTATAAGAGTGAAAGATGTGTATATGAAAGGTGTATTATAGTGTGAAAGGGTATAGGTGAAAGGTGTATAGTATATAGGGTGTATAGTGTGAAAGGTGTATAGTGTGAAAGGTGTATAGTATGTAGGGTATATAGTGTGGAAGGTTATAGTTTGAAAGGTGATGTGTTGTATAGTATGTAGGGTGTGTGTAGTGTGAAATATGTACAGTATGCAAGGTGTATAGTATGAAAGGTGGCATAGTGTGAAAAAGTGTATAGCATGAAAGGTGTATAGTATGAAGGGTGTATAGTATGAAGATGGAGTAAAAAGGGTGTCAAGTAGGGTGTATTGTATGAAGGGTATTATAGTATGAAGGGAATTGTGTGAAGGGTAGGTTATTGTGTGAAGGGTGTATAGTATGAAGGGTGTATAGTATGAAGGGTGTATGAAGGAGATGTTATGTATTGTGTGTAGGAGAGGTTGTATAGTATGAAGGAGTGTATTGTGTGAAGGGTGTTATAGTTAAGAAGGGTGTATAGTATGAAGGGTGTATGTATGTGTGAAGGGGTGTATTGTGTGAAGGGTGTTTAGTATGAAGGGTGTATTAGTATGGAAAGGGTGTATTGTGTGAAGGGTGTTATAGTATGAAGGGTGTATTGGTGTGAAGGGTGTTATAGGTATGAAGGGTGGGTGTTATAAATGAAGGGTGTATAGTATGAAGGGTGTGATTGTGTGAAGGGGTATGTGGAAGGGTGTATAGTTGGAAGGGTGATTGTGTGAAGGGTGGTATTGTTTGACGGGTGTATTGTGTAAGGGTTTATAAGTATGAAGGGGTATAGTATGAAGGGTGATTATAGTATGAAGGGTGTATTGTGTGAAGGGTGTATTGTGTGAAGGGTGTATTGTGTGAAGGGTGTATAGTATGAAGGGTGTATAATATGAAGGGTGTATAGTATGAAGAGTGTATTGTGTGAAGGGTGTATAGTATGAAGGGTGTATTGTGTGAAGGGTGTATTGTGTGAAGGGTGTATTGTGTGAAGGGTGTATAGTATGAAGGGTGTATAGTAAGAAGGGTGTACAGTATGAATGGTGTATACTTTGAAGGGTGTATTGTGTAAAGGGTGTATTGTGTGAAGGGTGTTAAGTAGGGTGTATAGTGTGAGGGGTGTATAGTATGAAAGGAAATGTTTGGTAATGGTCTTCAATAAACCATGGAATCTTTACAGTGAAATGTTGTCTGTTTTACTTTTTTGTTCTGTATTTTGACTATACTATTGTGTCAGCCGGCCAATGGTGTCAAAATAAAGTCCGTTCTTCTTGCCAATGTTCCTCTAGATGAAAACACTTTCTAGACATTCAACACAAAAAGAAAGATCCTCTCATCTGAGCGCAGTGTGCGTCTATCTCCTGCCTTCCCATTACCCACCTCTCTGTTCATTGCAAGGCTCCCGCAGCGATGGGAAAAGGAGTGTTGTTTTAGAAATAAGATGTCCCTGTATTTCCCTATGTGTAATAGTAAGTGTGATGTAGAGGATTTTCTCCATTGCATGTTGCCGCGAGGAGCCAGATGTTCTGTAGGGGAGAAACCACAAGAGATTTGGAGAATCCTATTAGTGTATTTAAAGGCCTCAGTATTTGTATGGAGGCCTAAGTTGTTTTTTTAGTCCTAAAAATGTACAAAATGGAAGAAAAAAACTTTAGTATAACAAGGAATGCTGGGAATTGTAGTTTTCAGGTTGGACACCCCTAGTTAGGCCGTATAAAAACAGACAAAACAGTAAGTTTCCAGCATGTTTTACTGGGCTACCTGTGGGAATATCCCTTAATTACATTCAAGAACTTATATTCTCCCTTCCAATTTGTAGTTATTTTATTATCTTTAATATTGACAGGGCATCACCGAGTCAATACAACGCCTATTCCTGACTTTAGTTTCAAATGCCAGGCCCTAGATCTGTTTATTTACGGACAGGCAGGGAGATTTTAATGACGCGGCTGTCGATATTTCCCTGACACCAAGCTGTATTTATTATTTTCTTAATCTTCATAAGCGCTTTACCTTTTACATTCAGCCTTGTTATTCAGGGATGTGTTTTTCTAGCAGAATCAATAAAGGTTAGAAGGGGGGATTGTGGGGAAAATAAAGACAATAAAAGACACAGTTGGATATGGGGTATGTGAATGGCAAAAGAAAAATAATCTTGGGTCGGTAAAGGAGAACCGAGTGCCCCCAGAGGTTTGTCATACCTTTCAAGCATTATTTTGTCTCTAGCTGCTGTGAATCAAAAGTTATAGACAAATAAACTAAAATTATAGCTGCTTCCTTGTTTGCTCCTCTGCTGTTATGGACACATCATTGGCTGTATTATACCAAAACCTGAACTTTTTTAAAGGTAGTTACAGATATGTAATCATGTTTTTCTATGCCTATGGACATCCTTAGGGCTTTCTTTTAAGGATGGTGGGGATTTTTAAAAATTATTCTGAATGATTTAAAGGGCAGGGCCTTTAAAGCAGCTGAAAATGGTTTGCCCCAGCAGTAGGATACAAGTGTGAATGCTCAAGCTCATGGTGAGGGGGCATGGCAATGGTACTAGTGATGTCATAGTGTTATAAAAAAGCCCATTGGTCAGGCACCAGACTCAGGGATGGGTGGGGCTTGACTGGGAGGTGAACCTCAACATACTGATAAGGGGCATTGGGGCTAAACCCAGGGATGATAACCAAGCTGTTAAGTTTCTCATCCTGGGTACTTTAGGGAAGGGTAAAAGATTTATAATTGCCTTTTTACGCTTTAACTGCTTATAGTGATGCCAAGTCTTAATCTACCATGTCAATCCATCCCACTGTAATCACCGCTCACATCACTTTAACTAAAGGGAAATACATACACTGTACACATACTAAAACGTGTCCTACCATTTAGGGAAGTAGGTGTAGATCTTAGTGCTACATTTGATTCCCTTATTTCCCTAATGCGCCTAAGGGCGCATTAGACTCCTCTCCTGCCAAAACATCATTAAGTAACATGGTAAATCATGGCGGAGTATCATAAACATCCATTTACCTGCGTGGTACAATTTAAACAGGACCCAGATCCTTTTAAAGCAGAGACGTTAGATTAATTGAATCTGGTCTTTTTATATCGTTTTCTCTCTAGGCAAAAGGTCTTAAAACCTCCCAAGCATGCAGAAAGCAGTTTCATTTTCTCTAAAATCCGAGCTGATGTGCTTCTTAACGGGAAGGAAAGGAACCTGGGGGCCCTTTTCAATCACGCGAAGATTCTTTTTACTTCTTCTGCTAAATATGACCGAAGTGAATTATATCACATTTACACATTGGGGTTTTTCATTTTCTAGTCTCATTAGTTTGATAATGAGCTTCCTGTAAAGATCTGATATTCCCTGCACCTTGTCACACATCTGTTTACCGCTACCTGTCATCCCTAATCCTTACTCGACCTACTAATACGTCAATACTAGATAGGGACCAACGTGATAAAAGGAGTAAAGTTTAGCCTGTGGTGGTAATATCTAGCAACCAATCAGATGCTATCTAACTGCAGTAGATCAGTAAAAAGATAACTTCCGATTGGTTGCAGACTTTTGCTCCTCATTTTGCATAAAACCCTTTATGTTTAATGATCATTTACAAGTTTGTTAAATTGTGCAGATTGATTAAACATTCAACAATCCAATTTTAAAATTAGATATTATTTTAAAAAAAACTGGAAGACGTTGCTTTTAAAGGAACTTACCTTATACGACACGAATTGGGCACTGCAGTAGAGTTTAGAGATAGCAAACTTCCCATCTCAAGTAAATAAATAAAATCTGAATAAATGAATTAAATTAAACCAATGTTCTTGTAAAAAAGACTTATCACCTCCCAGTGACCTTTTTAAAATATTGATAATTTGTTGCCCAAACAGAAAGGTCTACGAGGAGGAAGATAAGTTACCGTTTTGGAATCCGAGCCGGGAGACGCGTTTCGCATCCAACATGTAATAGCATTTTTAGGTCTGTAACTTTTCAAGGACAATAAAAATGGATATGATATTCCTGTCATGTGAAACTTTGTCTGTGACACACACAAGGAGAATGAAACCGCCTCAAAACCTGAGGTATCTGCTTATTTTTGTTCTTCTCCTGACATGCAGTCGTCCTCTCGGTGGAATTCTGAGCCGGCTGGAATCCATTGGGGGCCCCAGCAATCTGATCAGGGCCTGCAGTTTAATGAATCCTAATTTCCTTGAGAAGGACACACTGTAGCGTGAAAGGCTTGTGAGATATCAAATTCTAGCAGCCTGACCTTTTACTTTTACAAAATCGCCAAAGAAAATTGGTTTTGAGATCAGGGGCGCAGTGGCTTTACTCAATCCTTGGATTAACTGCGGCCTTTTCCACAAAGCTTTTTTTTTTTTTTTTTTGCAAAGGGGAACAAATTAACTCTCTGCTTCTGGCTAGACACCGAACCGCAGTGATTCCTGTTGTCCTTACGTAGATTCTTAATATATCAGGACATGGGGCTAAACACAGAATCTGGATAGTTGTAAAGTGGTGGACTGAGAGTTCTCCGAGGGGGACTAAATCCTCTTTATACCTGTAGGAGAAGTTTCAATCTCCCACAGTGGAAGGAGAAATAAGCTTTAGATAAATATTTTAACTCCCTTCATATAAGGGGAATAACACCTTGTGAGCCTGGCTTTTACTAAGAGTAGAACAAAATATTTCCGTTGAACTACATTTCCCAGGATCCTTAGCTTGTTTCTTTTGGAATTTTGTAATTGGTTTAACAGGTGAGCTTAATGGAAAGAACGGCAGCAGCAGTTTTGAATTGCTTCCCTATCTTTTAAAAAAGTTCTTATTTTTGGGGCTAAGTCCACCTTTAAATTAGAAACTTAGGAATGTGCAATGTATATGTTTGCTTTTCTCCAGCCAACTTTAAAAGCACCAAGTCATGCCTAGAATATAATTCAGTAGTAAAATATAAGTTTTAAAAATGATTTCCTAAAGTTTAAGGAAGTTTAAGTGAGCACCACATCCTCTGATATTAATTTGCCATTGTGAGAATCCCTCCAATCAGGTGTTTGGTTACAATGTTGTAACTTCTCTAGAGCACTAAAAGTTCATTTCTGAATGGTTACTTTTCAGTAATATGACACTGGCTCTATTCTACCAACAGGAAAAACTCACAAGCCGCCCCGAACTATGTTTTTTTTTTTTAATGGTGTCATTTATAGAGAGATCCATCCATCTCTGTGAGTCGTCAACCTGTTAATTTGCTATTCACATCCTCTACGCTCGTGTTCTGGTCTGTCACCTCTGCCACACCGTCCTCCCCATTTAATCACCAATGGAACGTCACCGTTCATGACATTAGCCTGAACATTCCGTAAGACAAATTCTCGCACAGAAGTTCACCTTCCCTTAAAGTACATTTACACAAATAAAAAGAAATAAATAAAGAAATATAAAAGTATTTACGATTTGATCTGCTCAGTGATCTCCGAAGAGCCTTAACTTACAAGCAGGGTCTGCAATGGCCGCAAGCTCCTTCTCCACACACAACCAACAAAGAATGATTGAGACGCTCCGAGCTCCTGCACCGCCGACCGTGCAAACTAGTTCTGGGCGCCCCGAGGCACAGTGAGATAAAGTGACTTGCCCGAGATCACACACACACAGCCAATAACACAACCGAATGAGGCTTCTCCGGCACAAAGTTCAATTTCTTAGTCCACTGAGCCTATCCATAATATTAATGCACCTCTCTCCAGAAAGCAAAATACAGGTAAAAAAAAACCACATTAAAAAAGAGACAACAACAAGGAGTAAAAATATAATGATATATTATCTTTTATAAAGGACACGTCTATGTTTATGTCTATAATTTATAGCGCCCCATACCCCTGAATACTTACCCGGTTCCTCTGAATAGTTGAAGCCGGTCTGTGACAGTTGATATCATGACTGACTGCTACTCACTGACCTCCCTTCTCTGAGCATGTGCAAGGTCATACAGCTTTATAGTAGGCGGCGATCTTTGCAGAAGGGGCCAGTAAACATCAGAATAATGATCTTCCTTCAAAAACGTCCTACAGCTAAGTAAGTATTGCTTTGTCAGGGTTTGGGGGGTTGAGGAAGGTAAGTATAAATTTTGGTCTAGCTGGAGTGTCCTTATATAAGATATATTTTCATTTTTATAGGAAGGATGTTCAGCTCAAAGCAGAGAATTTTGCCCTTACACCTTGGTACACCGAGCCAAGCCTCCAATATGAAAAAAATCCCACCTACTTTTGGGTAGACCTGTCACTAAGTTAAGTATTGTAATCCACTCACCACAATGTCCATTTCATCCTATGGCCATTTGACTGAACGAGAACACACCAATCCGATCATATTGTAACCTTGCACTTCAACTCGAGCCTCGAAGGGTTACCCAATTGTGGGTAAACTGACCACGCATTCTTCTCTATCGAAAACAATTTGTATTTAAGATCCTTGCCCTGAGTTTTATGGCAGATGAAATTAGTTTGTACAGATAAAGTAAAGTGCACCAGTGGGCAGATTTAACATGGCCGGACATTTGCAAACTCGTTTTTATTTTCTCGCACAAAAAAAATAATGAATAAACATTTTTTTATGGACAGAGGCGAGAGCGGCAAATAAAACTAAGAAACTTCTACAAAGAACATTAATTATATCTTATTACAGACACTTCTATGCCATGCCTGGTTTAACTGGGTTGCTTCTGTTATGTAACATCAGGTTGGGTACTACAGACAGACATTTATGTGGAAATTTCTTCAGTAATTTGTAGGCCACGGGCGACGTTTTGGATATATCGATCACGGCAAACTCTCGGCAACGGCTATATAATTGTATAATCTCTACCTCATACTGACCATACATCTAGACAACATTCGCTCATCAAATCAATTAAATATCTTGTACTGTCGGACCTTCTGATGTCTCTATGATGGTCCCCTGCTCTGGAATGTTCAAATGTCATAGGACATCTTGGAAATGGAAGGGGTTCAGATAAGGGCAATCAAATTAATTAGGGGACTGGGGAAGCTTGAATTGGATACATTACAATTATGTACACTAGAGAAAAGGCGCTTGCGTGGGGATATGATTACTGTGTATAAATACATTAACGGGCCATACAATAAACTATCTGGGGCATTGTTCACCAATAGAACATGTCAGAGGACACGTGGACATCCCTTAAGACTTGGAGAAAAACGGTTTAGGGTTTAAGTTCGGAAAGGGTTATTCACTGCGAGAACAGTAAAGCTAAGGAACTGTCTTCCAGTGGACGTTGTTATGGCAGGTTCATTGGTCAGTTTAATAAAAAGCTGGATTAGTTTCTACAAACAAGGAATGTTACAAGTTACTGGTATTGATACATAAAGTAGAGTTGGGAAAGGGTTTTTCACTGTGAGAACGGTAAAGCTATGGAACTGTCTTCCAGTGGACGTTGTTATGGCAGGTTCATTGGTCAGTTTAATAAAAAGCTGGATGAGTTTCTACAAACAAGGAATGTTACAAGTTACTGGTATTGATACATAAAGTAGAGTTGGGAAAGGGTTTGTCACTGTGAGAACGGTAAAGCTATGGAACTGTCTTCCAATGGACGTTGTTATGGCAGGTTCATTGGTCATTTTCAAAAAAAAGCTGGATTGGTTTCTGCAAACAAGCAATGTTGCAGGTTACTGATATATTAAGTAGAGTTGCTCTTCAACCTCAAATACTATACTATACTGTACTGTGCTATACTATACTATACTGTACTATACTATACTATACTGTACTATACTAACTATAGTATACTGTACTATACTTTACTATACTGTACTGTACTATACTATACTATACTAACTGTACTGTACTATACTAACTATACTATATTATACTGTACTATACTATACTGTACTATACTATACTATACTGTACTATACTATACTATACTAAATGTACTGTACACTTTGATTTCTCATTAATATGAAAGATTGAAAAAAGATTGAGTATTGCTAGAGGATGTTCTGATGTTTTCACTGTTCCTTAGGCAAGAAGCACGGCCATCTAGCAAACAGTCCACATGACATACTGAGAAATTGTGCTGACTAATGGTCATGATGATAGGAAGATGGCGTGAGCCAATCTTGAAGCTGATCAGAGACTCAGCCTTGGGAAATCTCAGTAAATTGGTAAACGTTTGTGTCTCTCTGCTTGGGGGCATCAGCGTGAGATAAAAATACCAGGGGGGAAATTATATAGAATAAGAAATAACGACAAATGGTTTGTTTCAAGAAAAACTTAAACAACAGACATGTCCCCCACTAATTGCAGACCACGAGGGATCCAGCATAGGTCAGGTAGTCGGATTGTGAGTGTGAGATAAACGGGAGTCTTATTTCATTCTTTTCAGAGATTATTATGTTCTTTAGAATAAAAATTGTTGGATACTACTATAAGAAACCCAGACCATATATTATTACTACCACACAATTATTATTACACCAGTCATATGTTACAAGCTCCAATGTATATTAATCCCTCACACAATATACACAATATGTATTAGCACCACACTATATTATTATCACAGCATCATTATGTACTCACACTAGAAATATATATTAGAATATACACCAGACCATAGTTTATTACACAACAACCATATATATATTATACATATACAACCAGACCATATGTTATTACATACCAGACACCATCCCATATTATTATTACACCGGACACACATATATAACAACTATGATCACAACCAATATAAGACCATATGTTATTACACCAGACCATATATTATTATTATTACACCACAGACCATAATATTGATCACACAGACCATATATTATTACACCACCCATATATTATTAGAACACAACCCTTATAGTATTACACCAGAACATATATTATTACAACCAACTGCATTATTTAATCGCAACAAGCATATTATTACAGCAGACCAGACATTATTAAAAAACACATACAACACCACCCTATATTATACACCAGACATATTATATCAAACGGAGACCTATATTATTACACCAGACCATTAGAGTATACACCAGACCCTATATTATGAAACACAGACCATATATTATTACACAGACCATATTATACACACGTATTATTACACCACACCAGATATTATTACACCTAGCACCAGACATATTAGTATACCAGACCATATAGTATATACTACCTACATATATTATTATACGCACAACTTATATTATGATACCAGGACCATATAGTATTAAGCCATGATCTTATATGACCATTTATTCACACAAATTTACATCACATAATATTATTACAACACAAGCATTCTTATTACCAAGCATATATATTAGTAACCACACCAAATATTAGTTCATCACCCAATATTCGACACCACTAAGACCCCAACCAAGGATAACAAATATAGCCATAATATTACACCCCACACCAATATATACACAATTATTACCACACAAAGCCACACACCATATATTATCTGTGTATTCAATTAGATCAACCGGACTTGAAGTTAGTTCTTGAAGACGTTTCGCTAGTCATCCGGACTGGCTTTTCGCAATCAGAATGACTTGTACAAGAATCTGTGCACTTATGTACCTGAAAATCCCAATGAGCATATCACAGCCAGGGTTAAAGGGCGTGTTAGATAGGTGGCGTAAGAGGTGTTTATATGGAACGCCCAGAGTAAGGTTTCAAACAGCATTGTACAGGCAGGACAGATGGTCGAACCCGCCCCAATCTATTAGGCTTGGTTCTTTATTTTCAACATAAATGGCCCTTACAACCCTCTCTTGAACCATGCAACGTTCCTTTGCCATATGTTAACATTACAATCTTCAAAGGTATGTCCTCTATCCTTAAGATGCAGGTACACGGCTGAGTCATATATTATTACACCAGACCAGACATTATTACACCAGACCATATATTATTACACCAGACCAGACATTATTACACCACACCATATATTATTACACCAGACCATATATTATTACAAACAGCCATATATAATTACCAAGCCAGACCATCATATTATTACACTCAACCGCATATTATTACACCAACCATAATATCAAACAATATTATTACACCCGACCATATGATTATTACAACCAGACCATAATTATTACACCAGAACCCAGGCTATTTATTACACCAGAAATATACAGCCCAATATTATTAACTAGCACAGACCGGCAATATATTGCACCAGGACCAGATATTATTACAACAACCCATATATCATTAACCACAGACCCTATATTTTTACACCAGAGACCATATATTATTACACTAAGCCATATATTACTGCGTCCAATACCATATTTTACAACCACACCATATATTATTACACCAGACCATATTATGTTCACCAGACCATATATTATTACACCAGACGCGACATTATTACACCAGACCATGTATTATTTCACCACTAAACCATAATTATTACCCAGACACCATATATTAGTCCACCAGACCCTATATATTAATTGCGCCATACCATATTATTATTACACCAGACCTATATTATTACACCAACCTAATATTATTGCACACACCACCTATATTATTACACCGAGACATATATTATTACAGAACATTATATTATTAACCGAACAGACATACACGACAAACTTATTATACACACAGACCATATATTATTAAAACTTCACACCATATATTATTACACACAACCATAATATTATTACACCAGACCATATTTATTACACAGACCAAATATGATACCCAGACCCTATATTATTGGCGCCATACCCTATATTATTACAACCCCAGACCATATATTAGTACACCACCCACCATATATATTACAGCCAGACCATTATTATTGAACGATTTATACACCAGACAAATATTATTACACCAGCCCTAATATATTAGGACCGTGCCTATTATGGCCATACCATATATATTACACCAGACCTATATTATTTACAACCACAACACATATTTATTACACCACCCATATAATATACACCATACGACAATATATTATTACACACCGACCCTATATTATTGTGCATACCATAATTATACACCAGACCATATATTATTAAACCACACCATATTTATTACACCAGACCATATATTATACAACAGACCATATTTTTACACCAGAACCATATTCTTATTACACCAAACACCATATATTATTGCGCCATACCAATTTTATCACAATATTTATTCCACAACCAGTTATGCCACTATATTATTACACAACCATATATTATTGTCACCATACCATATATTTTACACCAGACCATAATTATTCACCCTAGAACAGACCATATATGTACACACTTGCACCAGACCATATATTATTATACCACACCATATATTATTCCACCAGACCCTATATTATTTATATCTATTCCATGCACTTTGGTGGGTTCTTTAAAGCAATGTCTCCATCCATTAAAAAAACATTCTGCCATTTCTTTGGAGGAATAATTTAACTGGTTCATGTTCCTGTTCGTGTATTAAATATCCTTTCCCATAATTGTCACTGCAACTGGTAAATAACGACGAGAGAAATTCCCCTTCCCCACAAGCATTCAAGAACTCAAAATGCACTCATATCAAACTCCCATTGAGTGTACAAGTTGTCTTTACTTAATGGCCCCTTTAAAGTGGCTGCCGATACATCCAGAGCAGCCGATCAAGTGAACTAAATAAGAGCAAGTTATTGACTTGTCAAATTCAACAGCCATGTTACTTCCGATAAGTGATAAAGGATTCAGTAAACCAGTAATGAGCAATGGAGAATGATCGTCTGTCTAAACCCGTGCCTGAGATCCAATGAAATGAACTACAACTGCACTGATACCATTCATTTAACTACAACTGCACTGATACCATTCTTTTATAATACATTTCCACTGATCTCATTATATTAACTACCACTGCACTATCCGATTCATTAACACAACACTGCACTGAGCCGCTTATATTTAACTACCCGCACTGCATACTATTCATTTAAACTACATTGCACTGATAACATCATTTTAAAAACAACCACTGGCCAATGATCCCATTATTTAACTACCCGCTGGCCCTGATACTAATTTATTTAGTACATGGCACAGTACATTACAGTTCATTGTAGAGCAGTAAAATATGGTTTCGTAGTCGATAGTATAGTCATTAGTATAGGCGTTCAGTACTAGTAAGTGATGTCCGTACAGTTATAGTATAGTACAGATAAGTCATGAGGAAGTTAGACAGTAAGTACATAGTCAGTATACCGTATAGTACAGTATAGTATAGAGATAGTTATCACGTATAGTCTTAAGTAACACAGAAGTATAGTACCGCATATAAGGAATAAAGTTAGAGTTACCTAGTACAGACGTAGATATAGGTATAGTACAGCTTATACAGATCTATAGTACAGACAGATTAGCAAAGATAAGTCGACAGCGATCAGTATAGTTAAAGTTACAGTAAAGTAATCAATAGTCAAAGTACGTATATAAGTATAGTACAGTATCGTTACAGATTATAGTCATACAATAGAATTTATAGTACAGATAGTACTAGTCAGTACTAGCATAGTACAGTCTTAATAGAACTAATAAAGCTCTTGTACAGAGTTCTATATAGTGAAATTAAGATAAGTACAGTAAGTTTGGAGTTAATAAAACATATTTTTCATCCAGTAAAATATGGCATGTATAGTAACAGTATAGTACAGAAGTATAGTATACAGTTAGCAAGGCTGATAACAGTATTAAAGTACACTACAGTATAGTAAACATAGTATAGTCAGTCAGTTCAGTACATACAAGGAGTATCAGTACATAATGTACAGTACAGTACAGTAGTAAGACAGTAGAATGAGTTAAATAGTACATTATATTACTATAGTACAGTATCGAGTTTAGTATAGTTAACAGTAACAGTATAGTTATGAATAGTACAGTTTATATGTAACATATAAGTACTATGTCATGTAGTAAGTAATTATAGTAAGTAACAGTATAGTCAGTATAATCAGTATAGTATAGTTACATATAGACAGTACAGTATAGTTATAGTAGACAGTAATATCTAGAGTATAGTATAGTACGATAAAATAGTATAGACAGTACAGTCTTAATATAGTACAGTATAATATAGATAGGTAGTATTTTTTTTTTAGTTACAGTATGTATAGCTACAGTATAGTACGTATAGTACAGTATAGTTATAGTATAGTACAGTACAGTATAAATAGTACAGTATAAATAGTATAGTTAGGATAGAA